>JAMPIV010014255.1:0-111384 GCA_024509875.1 Oreohelix idahoensis
CACACGCCAGAAGACCCAGAGTCCGCTGGAGGCAACATAGAAAATCTTTGAAGGACGAGACTAAATGGAACAGGACTGAAGAAGACAGCTGATAAATAGTCGGGCGCGCTCTCTTACAAACCTCGACAACCTCACGGTAGAAGGGAACGTCAAGTAAGTAAGATAATGATAAACCAGAAATATTTGAATACGGATTTTAAAAAGAGATTTTGATTATTCATTACTTTGGGAATATGGTATAATTTAATAGACACCAATTTAAAAGGACTATTAGTGATGGTGTTAACTGAACATATTGAAGATGGTCTTATCAGATATATATCTTTTATATGACTTAAGGCAAACCGGTAAAATACCCATTATGATGTGTAGTCATGCTTACGTGGTATTTGTCTCACATGCCTAAAACTGTAGGGTCAGCAGTACACAAAGACAAATATGTTTGGTCCTGTACTGTGGAAGGTTCTGACAGACGCGGCGACACAGACTTAAATAATTAATCTCCAAAATGGAAGATTACCGAAGTCGTGTTGTATCTTCCCTAGTTCTTTTAGGGTAGACTGCACAAGGAGCTTCCGTCTTCATCGATGACGTCAAAACCTGGATCAGGGAAAGAGAACTTCCAACCCCTGAGATAGATCTACACCTAACACACACAACCCTTTTCTTTCACCTGGAGAAATCAGGGAGTGACCAGGATTGCTGTCAGGGATCCAGTAAGTGGCACTATCAAGAACCCAACCACTTCTTCAATCAAACTTAACAAATGTCCTATGATAAATTATCAATAGTTTTGTAAACCACTATAAACACAACTTCATCAATTTCTTAACGCTGAAGATAAATAATCTTGTTTTCAACTCAAGTAAAATTCTATAACTCCTGAGAGATAGTGTCAAAACCTTTATAGACACTATTGCATATTTGGTTTTTGATTATCTTAAATTCTATAAATACTTGATTGAATACGTATTCGATATATGAAAGCTTATTTCCATCAGTAAAGTTTCATTGTAAATTTCTAAATCAAGATTAGTTTTACTGACTTTTCTTTGGTGTAACAGTGATGTGTAATACTGTAAGATTATGTCATATTTGTAGTTAATTATTGGGGGCTCTTTTTATAATCATTCAGTACCTTAGGACAAAGTGTGGCCTGGATAACTACTAAAACTCTTTAGTCTACTCCAAGGATTCTCAACCTGCTAAGAGACAGTTGCCTTTTCCAGTATCCCTATAAATAGATCTGCCAGTGATTCTCATTCTATTTTCTTCCTGCAGAACTTATACTTACATTTTCTGCAGATTTTCTTTGAACCAAATTTCAGTGAGATTATCTTGGACAGTCTTGGTACTTATTCATACATTTATTTTCTTCCATCTATCCATCACTATAATCAGCCAGCCACACTGATTAGATTCATAACAACAATGCGTGGGAATATAGGAATATAATCTGACAATTTCGCAGTTTTATTTCACTGTGAATTTCACGCTCGTCAAGATAACATCAGACCTCGCCAGAGTGAAGATTCGATTCATAATTCCTTTTTTTAACCGGACATTTTATTGGAGAACTAAATAAGATTTACAAAGCACACGAAATCTCTACATTTTAATAAGGAACACCGGGACTAGGAAACTGAAGACACACACGGAGTCAGAGGTAATTGAAGTTAAATGTAACGACACCCCAGACGCGTGTAAGAGGCCGATTCAAGTTTCTTTTATTCATCTGAGCAAAACGTCTGTGAGTCAGGATTGGCGTAAGTTGTGATTTACATTTCATATTTTATTAGTAACATGTGAACTAACATATATATGTATACATTACCATGTGAAGTTTAATAGGTGAAACTCGCAGTTGGATGTCAAAGTCATTTGAGGCTGGCAACTTCAGCGTATAGAATGATGATTCATGAACCACCACTGCACGGGCTGGTGATTGTTTTATTGATAGTTTCGTAAAGAGAACTAAAAACATAAAGTAGATCCATTTTCCCTATGGAGCAGGGAGGGAAAGATGAAAAAAATGATGTACATTCAAAGGTATAATACTTACATTTTCAAAGCATGTTAATGTCCCTAACTCCGCTATGCCGGTCCCAAGCCCGGATGAAAAAGGAGGAGGCGGCCTGCATGGAGGCCGTAAGGAGGCAGCCCCTCCACCATGCAAAGGCACAACAGGCAATCACCTGTTTGCTTTAAATCATGATTAACGGCGAACTACAAGAGAGAAAACCGGACTGATTCTAAAGGCGACGAACTGGAACGGACTACGGACTACGACTTATGGAACTTGGAACACAAGAAGTATAAGTGGGAAGTAAGAGGAGCTGGTGGAAGAGATGAGGAAAGCAAAACTAGAAATCCTGGCTATAACGGAAACGAAGAAAAAAGGACAAGGAGTCATGGATCTCGATGGCAACACGCTGCTCTACAGTGGTGTACCCACATCTGAAAGAGCTAAAGGTGGCGTGGGTTGCATTGTGGCCCAAAATCAAAAAGATAGTATCAAGGGATGGAACTTTGTCTCAGAGCGCATTATGGTTGTAAAACTAAAAGAAGGAGAAACCATAGTCAACCTGGTCATAGTGTATGGGCCAAATGAGATGAGAGAGCAGAGGTCAAGGAGGAATTCTTCGAGCTGCTTCAAAGGACAGTGGATGACTGTCTAGATGAAGTTATCATGCTCGGAGATTTTAATGCCAGAGTTGGAAATGACCATGCTAGATGGGTGGAGTTATCGGAAGATATGGAGAAGATACTCTCAATGACAATGGAAAGCGACTCCTTAGATTCTGCAGTGAGCAGAATCTGATCATTACAAACACAAAGTTCCCCCATAAGCGCATACATGCATACACTAGATGTGAACCAACCAAGAATGAGAAGTCATTGATCGACTATGCCATTGTTCGGAGAAGCTCATTCAGATATGTCCGAGATGCAAGAGTCTGGAGGGGGCCAGAGATTGGAAGTGATCACTACCTGCTAACAATCAAACGAACAACTGAAAGAGTTGCTCAGCCTAGGAACTGCCCAACATCACGCAACAAACCAAGTAAACGAGCAGGAGAAATGAGCATTAGGACCTACAAGCTGAGAGAGCCAGAAATTAAGACCAGATATCAGGGGCTTATTGCTGCAGCGGTGAGCAACACAGAAGAACGACCTGATGACTTGGAAACCCTCTGGAATAAATTCAAGGATATCATAAAGACAGCTGCTGCAGAAGCATGCGGTGAAGTCCGACTTGGGAACCAGAGAAAGAGGACACCTTGGTGGACAGAGGAAGTCAAGGAGAAAATAAGAGAGAAGAAAATGGCATGGGAACAATACTTAGGAGCTAAAAACACAACTGGACAAATGGAAAAATATAGAGAATATGTGACACTCAGAACAGAAGCAAAGAACAAAGTGCTAGTCAGCAAAACAGAAGTCCCTGGGAAGAATTTTGGAGAAAAGCTAGAAAAAGATGCACAAGAAAAAATCTTTTTCTTATTAATGATGTCCACCAAATGATAAATATAAGTGGATGGAAGCAGACATCATCATCATCAGTTGATAAACTCTTAATACAAGACCCTTGCCCTGAGCAAGAGACATGCTGAGAAATCTGAAGCTCGCTCGAACATCACCAGAGTTAAATACTGTGTTGTTGTGTTGCTCGTGGTTCGAGTATGGAATGTCAACTTGACCTACGCAGTGGTGTGTAGACATAGATGGAGTGTATAATGTGCGAATGATAGGAAGAGTTCGTGGTGTTGACAAATGTTCTTTTCTCACACTCATGTATGGCTGGAAGTCATCGACACCAACGACTGTGTACCTTTACTAAAGTTTAATTGGACGTACACACTCGACAGCACAGATAGTGACAAATCACAGGTTGGCATAATACATCATGGTACAGTGGATAAATGGTCTTGCAATGTTATGTTACATGGGCACTCATGTAGAATAATAGTATAATGGACTGTCAGTAGCCAAGCACTCAGTATTGCCCATATATATATATATATCTATCAACTGAGTTTACTGACAAAACACGTCAGATTATAAACAATATCCAAGATGGCTTCTAGACCTAATCTCGTCTAGCGAAGATTCCTTAACATAATGTCCAGCACAGATTTTTCCATATAATTATATTGAACCGCTAGCAATGGGTTCTCATGTGTAGCAGTGATCTCTGGACTAATCAAGCGATAATACGGGCATCCCTTTTCTCTTCTTGAAAGTCACTACATGTTTGGTTCCAAGATGGCTTCACTCGTGAGCTGTCACTCACGTTTGGATACAGATAATGAATCTGTCCTAAAGTTAGTCATTCATTAAACATTTCATTGCTCTGTAGATTTGATCATGAACAATTGACTGCATTCTACAGGATATAGTGCTGCTAGGAATCAGAATCGTTTTTTTTTCATCTAGTTAGATGTATCCTCTCAGACGTACAAATCATCCCTATCGAAAAACGGTGGCTTCGTACGAGAGTTCAAAAGAGTATCTTTATTACCTTGGTTTTCAGAAATATGATTTTGCCATTCCTTGGCAATAAGAATGAACACTGGGGTAAAGCATACACGATAGGTCTAGACGACTATCACTTTCCCCAAAAACCACTGAGATCACTTTTTTCCCGGCATCAAGCCGACATAGAAAAAACACAGCCCATCATCAGGGCGAAGCCAAAACACACCTCTCTCGCGACACATCCGCCGAACAGCCTTTGACCTCTCTAGAGACAACAGAACATATAGTTCGACTTAGATATGTAAAGATATACAGATATAAGACAGATTCGTCCTACACAGACAAACAATACACATAAATTCAGGCCATAGATATTCTGAAGCAAGAACAATCTATTACTACCCAAACAAAGAATAAATCGCAGTAAAACTGGATTCATCCGCGGAGTTCGATCGAAAGAGACGGCACAACTTTCAAGGGAAGTAACTCAATAATGACTTTCCCTTAAGCACTAAAAAATATCTATTTTGTTTACAAAATATTTGCGAACATAACAAGTATACCAATGTATAATATTGTAAGATATCAAAGACTGCACGTAACAGTCTTACCACACCTCCCGGGAAAAAAAAAATGGAACATTTTTTTTCTTTTTGAAATACATCTAGGAGCAACGTACAATAGGCTCACAACGCATGAATAATGCGCAGATGAAAATATCAGGAATACATATAACGCCTAATATGAGGCTAAGTCGACTTATGGAGCGACTGGTGAGAATGTGTCTCATAAACTGAGAGAAATTATTTCTCTATAAGTATATTTTTCCAGGAAGGTGTCATCAAAGTATAATACAATTCTGGCAATTACACGATGCCTAAAAAATTCATACCATCATTTCGTATTAGATATCTTACATTTATGATTTATGAAGAAAAAATCATCAAAGCACAGCGGTGAATAAACATCAATGAACCGCTATGTAGTGATACAATCATTATATTATTAAATTACAAATTTGTATCTATCATGATATAGAAAAGGAACTACTATAGAACTAGACATATCAAGAAGTCTAAGCCCTAATAGTTATGTGGAATCATGTGGGCATCTTGACAGAATGTCTGCCATCACATTATCTGATCCACGAATAGCTCGCACAGAGAAATGAAAAGGTTGAAGAGCAATTGCATATCGAGTAGACCTCGAGCTCTTCAAATTCTTACTCTGTATAGCAGTAAGAGCTTTTTGGTCGGTTTCTACTATGAAATGTGCGCCCAGAAGGAATCTCTGTAGTTTGAGGATCGACCAAACCATAGCTAATAGCTCACGGTCTAAAACCGAATAATTCCTTTCTGCCGCATTAAGTTTTCTGGAAATATACATTACAGGATGCAGAGTTCCAGAGTACTCTTGCATTAGTGCCGCTCCAATCCCAGTGGATGAAGCGTCACTACGAAGAACGAATGTTTTATCTTTAGTGGGTAGCACTAAAATAGGTGGTGTTGAAAACAATGTTTTAATCTTATCCAGAGAGCATTGGCATTCCTGAGACCAGTGGACCACATTAGGCGAACCTTTCTTTAGAAGTGTTGAAAGAGGTGCCATGATAGAGGATAGATTCTGAATGAATCTGCCATAAAATTGAATAAGACCTAACAGACTTCTCACCTGTTTTTTTAGTCTTAGGGATTGAGATGTTAAGTATCTTACTAGTATTATGGTCCTCTGTCTTTAGGAAACCATGACCAACTCGGTGGCCTAGGAAAGAAATTTCGCTAAAACCAATATAGGCTTTAGAGGGTTTCGCTGTCAGGTTGTGCTCGCGCAAAGTAGACAGCAATTCATCTAACCCTGAATAGTGATCTTCCCAAGTATCGCTGAAAAGACAGATGTCGTCTAGATATGCAATGACATCTGACCGATAAGATAGGATTCGGCGCATCATGCGTACGAATGTAGCTGGTGCGTTCATAAGACCGAAAGGCATAAAATTCCATTGGAACAAACCTCTAGGTGTTGAAAAAGCCGTGAGAGGTTTGGCGCGTTCAGATAAAGGAACTTGCCAATATCCTTTAGACAAATCAAGTTTAGTGAAAAAATGAGATTTGGAGAGTCGAGTAAGTAGTTCTTCCAGTAAAGGCATAGGTTCAGCATCGAACTTCGTTACCTGATTCAATTTTCGATAGTCAACGCAAAGACGTATGTTATTGTCTTTTTTACGCACAATAACCATCGGCGAAGAATATGCAGAGGTGGATGGTTCGATTATTTTCAAATCTATCATCTCATCCAACTCTTTCTCGACCTGTGCTTGAAAATGTATAGGTATAGGATAAGGTCTAACCCTAATAGGAGTATGGTCAGTTAGAACAATGTCATGTTCAATGACATTCGTTTGTCCAGGGATGTCAGTGAGTACATCCTGAAATGTTTGCAACATAGTTGAAACTTGTCGCTGTTCTCCTAGAGACAAATCAGGAGAGACAGTAACGTTCTTCCATGATTCACTAGAATGAAGTGGGATCATTGGAAGAGGAAGATTTACATCTGAAAAACTTGTTTCCTCATCCTGTATCACGGACAGTGATGAGTAATGACCATGTTGTACTGGAGAATTGTCCGTTGCTTGGAAAATGGGTTGCAAATAATCCGGACGTTCATGGAATTCAGTAAGCATATTGATGTGGAAGGTTTTATGCTTCCCATCAATATCGACAATATAGTCGACATCGGAAATTTTCGATATTATATCGTACGGACCTTTCCAAGAAATAAGTAGTCTGTTTTCCCTACAAGGTAGTAATACAAATGCTTTGTCACCAGGACAAAGTTGTCGTAAGCATCTCTTCTTATTGGCAAATTGCCTTGCCTTCTGTTTCGCAAATTCAGAAGAAGAAGTTGCTAATTTGCATGCTTCGATAATCTTTTTGTCTCAACGCGATGACATATTCGTAGGATGACTTTGTGTCATCGTCAATATTGTCAGATGTTATGAGATCGTGAAGCAACGACATAGGGCCACGCGGACGCGCGCCAAAGACGAGTTCAAAGGGAGAAAATCCTGTATGTTCATTGGGTACCTCTCTGTAAGCGAAGAGGGCCGCAGGTAAAACTCTGTCCCAGTCTTGAGGATGATCCTCAGTTATCTTCCCTAGTAAGTTTTTAAGTGTTCTATTAAGGCGTTCGACCATACCATTAGACATTGGATGGTAGATACTACTTAAAGATCTATCTATCTGCAGAGTAGACATTACTTGAGACATGGTATCTGATATTAGTTGGGTGCCATGGTCTGACAATATCTCTCCGGGGAAACCCAAACGAGAAAATATAAGCCAAAGAGCATCTGCAATATCAGCAGTAGTAATGCTCTTCAGAGGAATAGCCTCTGGCCAACGTGTGCACATATCAACACACGTCAAGATAAACTGATGTCCTCTGGCAGACTTGATCTTAAATGGACCAATAATGTCTATGGCCATTTTTTGAAACGGCCGAATAGGAATGTCCGCCGCCTGAATGGGTGCAGCATGCCGTGGACCTTTGGATTTAACTTCCTGACATACTTTACAAGATCGACAATAAATCCGTATGTCCTTGTTTACCAATGGCCAAAAGAAAGCCGCAAGGACTCTTGACTTAGTACGGGAAAAACCCATGTGTCCAGCACACTGAGAGTCGTGAGCGTGCTGCAAAATTTTAACTCTCAAATTCTTGGGAACCAGGATTTGAGAATGACTTGACGTAATGGAGTCTTGAACCATACGTACAAGTACGCCATTCTTCTTTGTAATCCACGATTTACGACTTGTGTCTTTATTCGGATCACCTTTAGTTGCAAGAATGAAGAATTTCTTCAGAGTGGGATCATCTTCTTGCTGTTTTATAAACGAGTCACGAGAAATTATCAAGGGATCATCTTGGTTATGCACTTCATTATCTTCAGTAGATGAAGTTTGAGGCATATTAAGAGCCTGAGCTCTAGTGACTACAGCGTTAGCAATCTGCATGTTTTGCCTTTCCCACGCGGAAATTTGTTGCGGAGTGCATTCTTTGACTCCATGAATGCGACCGATGATGAGGTCAGCGATCGGATTCGGGAGAAGACATGCGTGTACATCTCCTGTAAAGAAAGGAGTAGCAATCCTAATGATAGCAGTAGAGTATTTCTCTAATGTGCCGCCAAATGTTACACATTTGACTACTTGTCCAGTGGCACGGGAAGGATCTACGAGTGACTGCCTAACACCAATTGTGGTGCATCCAGAATCAAATAGCACAGAGACTGGATTGTTATTCACTAAACCCTTATGTAAGACAAGAGAACCTCTTCCATCATGCGCGACTGATGCCGGAAGAGCAGGAAGAGGATGGCCACAGCTTAAAGTAGACACTGTGGTTGGCTCAAATAACGTTTTGCATTGGGGGCACTGAGATGCTCTCCCAAAATCAAAAGCGGCACATGCCATATTACTAGCATCATTATTATCTTTACTCTGTTTTATAGCTTCATGGGACTCTTGTTGTGCAGATTTTGCCTGAAAATGTGGTTTATGTCTTTTGTTTTGAGATCTACCTCGGTTATTATCACCTCTGTAGTTATTGTTACCTCTATTGTAACCCCTATTTGGGTTTGAGTCATAGTTCCCTTGGTTACCATTATCATATTCATTATAATGAGTATCTCTGTAATTATGATCTTGTTGACTCCAAGACGGATAACCCTGATAGTTTCTATAATTACTTCCTCTACGGAAATTCCTATAATTATGACCACCCCTGTGTCGAGAGCTATCAGCTCGTCTCCAGTTCTTTGAAGAAGAACCCTGAAATGATTGGTTACCTTGGTTTTGATAACTATTATGGTTACCTTTTTTATCAAATCTGTTTTGAGGTCCCTGAAATCTGTGTGAATAATTGGGATTGTATGGTGTTGCTGAAGCAACTGGCATACCCTCCTTAATCTTAGTGTTGCCAAAAGTCACGTCGGGGTGTGCAGTGACATATTGGGAACAATATTCTTCCATTTCCTTTAGAGATTTGGGTTTACGCTCATGTATAAATTCCAGGAATGGTTTGTTAACACATGACATAATCTTATCTCTGAGCAACAAATCCATAAGTCCTTCATACGTTTTTTTCTGTTTTGGAAAGCTCAATCCAACGATCAACTGTGAGACGTGCCTTTGCAGTGAATTCTGAGAATTCTACCCCTGTCTCAGGCACCATCGTCTTAAACAAAAGGCGATAGCCTTCCTCACTTAGCTGGTATTTTTTTATCAAAGCCGCCCTAATGACATCATAATTATCCTTATCTGCTTCTCCTACAAGGCATAATCTAGTCAAAGATTCACCTTTCAAGTTTTCTGCTAATTGATTAGCGTATTGTGATTTATCCACATTATGTGTACGACAAGAACGTTCAAATCTATCCAGCCAGAATGTAATATCGTCACTGGACTGATTGAACGGTGGAACCTTAACCTTGTAAGTAGAAGGTTTACCATTACCACTAATGCCTGATTAAACATTAATCATACTTGTCAATCTCAATTTCTCTAACTCAAATTCATGTTCTCTTATTGCTTTTTTTTTCTTCACCTCCCTGTCTAATCTTTTTTGTTCAGCTTCCCTGTCTAATCTTTTTTGTTCAGCAGCAGCTTCTCTTTCTAATTTTTTTTGTTCAGCTTCACTGTCTAATCTTTTTTGTTCAGCAGCAGCTTCTCTTTCCAATTTCTTTTGTTCAGCTTCAAATCTCCTTTGCTCCACCTGCATCTGCAATTTCTTTTGTTCAGCAGCAGCCTCAGCTTCTCTTTCTAATCTTTTCTCTTCAGCCAGAGCTTTTCTCTCTTCTGCAGCTAATGCTTTGTCATATTGAGCAACTACCCATTCTTCTAATTGTTGACCAGTCTTATCAAGGGCTTTCCCTTGTATAATGAAGTATTCTAATGTAGACATGGTGTCTAACAATAATACTAATCACCTGAAACAATAATAATACCACAAGTTCTTAATGACTTGATTAATCAGTATACTATCCCAATATCTGTGGGTCACAAGCCTTAATAAGGTCTTGTATAACAGTAATAATAATCAGGTACTGGTTTATACCATAATCCAAGTGCAGTGCACAGGCAATTGTGTCTTATGAAATATACCTATATAAAACATATGTCAACCAACAGAATACATAAAGTACAAATAGGACTGACAATACGAAAACGTTTGCAGAAATCAAAATAAATCAAATAGGGAAATCAATGAAAATAATCACTGAATCTGCAAAGAATAACAACACAAATGACGTCACAGTATATGAATATAAATTGTGAATAGAACTGAAAGATAGAAAAGGGTAGACCAACAAATTACAAACAATTCAAAA
Source organism: Oreohelix idahoensis (assembly GCA_024509875.1). Lineage (NCBI taxonomy): Eukaryota > Metazoa > Mollusca > Gastropoda > Stylommatophora > Oreohelicidae > Oreohelix > Oreohelix idahoensis. The sequence continues at coordinate 10,868 of JAMPIV010014255.1, forward strand.
CAAAACTAAAGAACAAAGAAATATTACAAAAATAACAATAATTACAGACTTCACAGCTAACACAAAAGCAACAGTTGTCGCAAGCAAATTTTCAATCAAGAAAATTGCACCTATAGAAAACGCCCACAACGGACCCTCTATGACGTGGGATATTCTGTTGTGAGGACGCCGCCCAACCTTAAACACAACCCGCTGACATATAAACTAACATACTATACAAACAAATAACATGTAACATATCATAAATACATATATCATGTGTGTAATGTGTTGCAAAATAGGCTCAGTTTTACAGTAATGGCAAAGTTATTCTTGTAAAATAAATAAACTGCCACTTAATTGAAATATATATTCTGGCCTTAAATATTAAAGTTCATATATAGAAAACAAGAAGATCCATCGATGAAAATAGGACTTCTTAGTTCAATAATACTGTCTTCCTGTTAACATTGACAAGAATTGATCCAACTGGTCTGTGAAACTCTGTAATGTCTAATGTAAAAATGTCAACAACGCTGACCTACATACTGCATTCACTTGACAGGTCACGTGACGAAGTGTTGACAAAGAGCAAACTAATACTGCAAGTGTGTCGTATCAGCCACAGGAAACGGTCTGGTATCGGTAATCTGTTGACTTCTGAACTTCTGCGAGGTCAAACCCAGAAAGCTGGCCACCAGTTGATAAGAATCTTTTTTCTTATTAATGATGTCCACCAAATGATAAATATAAGTGGATGGAAGCAGACATCATCATCATCAGTTGATAAACTCTTAATACAAGACCCTTGCCCTGAGCAAGAGACATGCTGAGAAATCTGAAGCTCGCTCGAACATCACCAGAGTTAAATACTGTGTTGTTGTGTTGCTCGTGGTTCGAGTATGGAATGTCAACTTGACCTACGCAGTGGTGTGTAGACATAGATGGAGTGTATAATGTGCGAATGATAGGAAGAGTTCGTGGTGTTGACAAATGTTCTTTTCTCACACTCATGTATGGCTGGAAGTCATCGACACCAACGACTGTGTACCTTTACTAAAGTTTAATTGGACGTACACACTCGACAGCACAGATAGTGACAAATCACAGGTTGGCATAATACATCATGGTACAGTGGATAAATGGTCTTGCAATGTTATGTTACATGGGCACTCATGTAGAATAATAGTATAATGGACTGTCAGTAGCCAATGTCGTGAAATATTCTAATCCACATATATAAATTATCAAGTAAATATAAAGCCTAATAAATACATATAATAAAGAAAGGAAGAAGAATGGTAAAGAACAGTGCTGTCACAATGACAGTACTCGAAATCCCCTTTGTTTTATGCTTCGTCTGCAAATTGTAACGTTTCCACGTTAAATATAAGCCACTGCATAAATACAAGCGTTTCCACAACACATTAAAACGGGTATTGCATTTCTGAGAAAAACATTGAGAGGCACACTGCGTAATGACCTAAATTAATCCTAACATTAATTATACTGCGTTACCAAAACGAACGAACAGATGGACTCAAATAGAAAGAGAGAGGGAGGGCTGAAAATCAGGAACGCATGCAACACGCGTCGCGCGATACACAATTACTACTATCACGCGTGTAAGGCCACATGCACTAACGTTTTTTTCAGACGGACAGTGATAAATTCACTACCCTTCCCAGAGTTAGGTTTTTAAATCCTGAAAAACTCTTATTAGGAAAGATGACAATAGATGGGTTTACGTTTGAAAACATTACAGTACCCAGACAGCACATCTTCGAAACAGGAGGTAGAAGAAATTGCATATTTTGAACGCAGCCACTTAGCTCTTTTAAATTTGTATATTTGGGTTCCTTAGGCTTGCTGACAAAGAATATGTAAAACGTTACGCAAATAGTCTAGGAATTAACAAGTTATAGCCAAAATAAAATGATGGTGCTGTCAGACAACACCCAAAATCAGAATCGCTCAGTGGTAGATTTTTTAAACCACCATTGTACGGGAAATGGGCCACAAGTTACATTTGAACTGATTGGCTGGAATGATATGTAAGGCTAAACACGATTAGTCGGACTATAAATGCTATCCTTGGTTGTTAGGGGAGACGTAGGAAGGTAAAAATTTTTCAAACACTTGTCGAAACGTGGCTCCATTGGCCAGACTCGCTGATATAATCACTTAGGAGCGTTAGTTCGAGACCACTAGTTCAAATAAGCTTGATAAAGCAACAGTGCGTTGAAGCCAGCTCATATTTTTGCTAAATAAAAGCCTGGAACATAAGCAGATGGGAATTTGTGCCAGTATTTGTGCCAGAATTCATTGCTAGTCAACGTATCTGTGTTTGTATTTTCCATGAATTGTGGTAAGCTTGAAACATTCAGTATCTTTTAATGAAAATTGAATGTGAATTGTTAATTTATGCCTGTATATATGTGTAGTTCAGTAGCAAACATGATGTAAAGCCTATAATGCTCCAGCCTGAACAGAAGGTGTCGGAGGAAAGTAAAACGGCATGGAATGGCCAAACAGTACACTGACACCTAGATTATTGATTAGAAAGAAATAATGCTGGAAGTGCAGAGGCGTAGTAACCATTAAGGAGGTTAATACTGGTATAAAGTATTTCAGATGAAGCTGACAGTTGGCCTAACGCTCTGAACTCAATGTTTGTGATGTATTGTGCTCAGTGTAGAACTAGAGTATCAATTAGTTATGAAGTAGAAGGTACATCCTTCTTGTTTTCAGGGACCGTGGTCTTGACGGTATTGAGCAGCACCTGGTCAGAGCTTTGCTGAATCCAGAGTCGGACAGCATACTCCTTGGTCCATTTAGCTATCAGTGAGGTGTCTCCAGAGCCCAGGGGAGAAATCGAGCAGAGGAGTCTTTCCTGCCGCCATCACGCAAGATAAGCTGATGTGGCCAGCTGAGCTCAACATTATGTACCCCCATCTTAAAATGACATTGTAAAAATAACATTAAGAGGGGAATTAAATTGTTTTAATATCAGGAACTGAGAACATCTCCAATACTAGTTCCAATAAAGACAAACTATTGAAGTCATGATGACAAATACCAACAGAGCTTGACAAAACAAAACCAGTATTACCTCATATTACTACTACACAACTGACACACATAGGATACTATTAAAAATATATGTCACTACAATATTCATATTGATAAATTCTGTACATATAACTTGTAATTAAAATTGATTGTGATTCCTGGTTCCCTTTGTATTTGAATCAGGACACATATTCATTCATGACAGCAATGAATACATATTGTTATTTGAAAAGTTATCAGTGACTCCTTTAAGATATCCTTGTAGAGTGTTTTATGTATGTGAGTGTCACAGTGTTGTCAAGTGTAGTGGAATAAATTAAATTGTTTATCTGTCTGTTGTTGTTTTGACTTACACTTCATCATACACATACCCTAGACATATAACGTAGTCATCACACTATTCCAGAATAATTCTGACTGAGATATACATATATGTGGCAGCAAGTAAGGTTATCTATAATACACTACTCTTATTAGATATAGATACCTTCACAGCTGATCTCAGTCAGTACACTAAGTCCCCTATAAATATTTATAACATCCCACTTCACCACATATATTGGGGTCTCGCTCTTGGGATTTTGAATCTTTACCTATTACAAATATTGGGGGTAATTCACTTCAGGGAATAATAAGAATTAAAAGGTATCCTTGGGTGGAATTAAATAAGGTTGAGCTCACGGTGCCTGTGTTGTCCATTAGATATATATTTAGAGATTGAATTGTTAGGTAGACATTGTATAAATTTACCTGATAGACAATGGCGGACCTGGCCGAAGTTCGATCTGCTGCTGTTCAGACTGCAAAAGAGTTAGGATTAGATGGGCAAGTTATGGTTGCCTATGTCACTACGGAATGTGACAAATTTATTGAACGCGAAGAAAGAAGGTTTGAAGCCGAAAGAAAGTTAGAGGCTGAAAGGGAAATTAAGAAGTTACAATTTGAGGCTGAGGCTGAGACTAAGAGGTTGCAGGCTGAGGCTGAGTTGCAGGCTGAGGCTGAGACTAAGAGGTTGCAGATTGAGGCTGAGGCTAAGAAATTGGAAGCAGAAAGAGAAGACAAAAGATTGGCTACAGAAAGGGAAGAGAAGAAATTAGCTGCAGAAAGGGAAGCAGAAGAAAGAAGATTGGCTGCAGAAAGGGAAGAGAAGAAATTAGCTGCAGAAAGGGAAGCAGAAGAAAGAGATTAGCTGCAGAAAGGGAAGAGAAGAAATTAGCTGCAGAAAGGGAAGCAGAAGAAAGAAGATTGACTGCAGAAAGGGAAGAGAAGAAATTAGCTGCAGAAAGGGAAGCAGAAGATAAAAGATTACAAAGGGAACATGAGTTTCGACTAAGGGAGTTTGAGTTTCAAGGCCATGCTCCTGAAAATGGTGCCAGTCCCTTTGCCTCTGATGCCACTGCTAGCCAAGGAGCCTCAACCTCAGCTATGAATTTTCATTTAGATCATTTTGTTGAGAAAGACGATGATATAGAGAGCTATCTAAATAGGTATGAACTATTAGCTACCACGTATGGGTTAGAGAGAGAAAGGTGGAGCTTAAAGTTATCTCAGGACTTCGTGGGGCAGCTTATGAAGTTTTTGCAAAAATGAGCAGAGGTGGTCAGGAAAATTATGACATGCTAAAGCAGGCTCTTTTGTTAAGATATGAAAAGAATGCAGAATTTTATAGGAAAAAATTTAGGAATGCTAAACTACTGTCAGGTGAAACCTATCACCAGTTCTCTGCACGAATAGAGACATACTTGGAGAAATGGACTTCTCTGGGGAAAACCCAAGATCTTAAGGAAATGGTCCTTATAGAGCAATTAAGAGAGTCCATGGCTCCAGACCTGAGAAAGTTTCTCATGGAACAAGGTGCAGAGAGGCTGGGTGAGTTGTTAAATGTTGCTGAAAGGTATCAAGCAGCTCAAGCAGAGGTAACAGGTAATAAAAAGAAACAAGTGGATAACTTTAGGGCACCACAGAACTTTAATAAATTTGTCCTATTACTAAATGTAAATTGTATGAGGCCAGCTGTGAAGGCTCCTGAGATAAAATGTAGTGGTGAATTGTCAGAAGGCCTTTCTTGCTACCACTACGACCTCACACTTAATTTTTTTTTAATGAATGTGGCTACGTAAAGTGTCTAGGGTTATGATATGTAGTGTGGTGTAATGGATTATAAATATACCCACAGATATTAACAAGACTAATAATATTAATAAATGTTAAAATACACTGAACTAACTCACGTGTGTAAAATTTTTTGATATAAGTATATTACATTTATTTTGTTCTGTGTCAATTTTTTAGGTTGACCAGAACTTAAAAGGATTTAGAGATTATGAAAAGAAATGCATAGAATATTATATCATAAATGCAATAGTGTACATATATATGTACTATACTAGTTAGTTTTATTAAAATGTTCTAGTATTCATCTACTTGGGAGGATAGTACTGTTTGTGCTGTTGGGGTGGCCTCATCACACCTGTCTATATTGACTACACAGTGTCCAGAAAATGGTGGGAATCTTTATGGGGTTCTTAGTAACTAAAGGGCGTTGGTGAAAGTCCAGCAGACCAGAGGCTCACTCATCTGGTAGTTGTCGCTCTGGTGCTGAAATCAGGTGGTCCCACCTCTCCGTGCTGGCGGGCAATAATGGTGGTCTCTGTCACAAATACTGCACAGATACACTCGAGTAAAGTCACCAACTGAATAGACCCTGCTTTGTTGACGACAGAAACTCGCAGCTCTGCAATCAAAGTATGGGCCATGTGTCAAAATCTATTCTCTACCCACGTCTGGACACAACAGTGACACAACAACCACATCATACAGACAGGTCAGATCTCTCTGACCAAACAGCACATTTACCATGGTGGTTTTACATCAGATAGATCCTCCCAGACTATAGATCCTGAAAAATGTTTATTAGTTTTCGGCCCTAAAAGAGGATAGGTAATATGTATCATTATTCTCAACACTTGATCTGTCTTGCATAATCCTTGCTGGAGTTTATGTACATTGTTGGTCCCTAGACCCTGACTAGGGCGGGGGGTCTAGAGCAAATCCCTACTTGTTTGTAAGGCTAGATTTCGATATGGCAGTATCAAATCACTCAAACATGAAACAATATTCAAAATATATAAGGAAATAATTTCAATCTTACCAGATTATGAATAAATAACACAGAATTGCTAGCAAAACTCAGCTGAGCTGCTGGCTATAGTATGGCGTCCCTAAATTTATTTCACTTGCTTTCATATGGAATCACCACACTTTAAAATCTGTGTCTATCACTGAACAACTATTGAAGAATGGCCCCACTTTCGCGTCTGAGCGCTAATGATATGATTGTCTGTGGCCAATCACTGCCTCGGTTTATTTTAAATTTCAAATTTCCTACCATAAAGTCATTTCAGTCATGCTTCAGTCAAGTATGGATGTTTATCTGTTAGTCTGTCCGTCTCTACTTGTGTTTCTAAAAAAAATGTGCTTGATTTTTGAACCAACCTTTCTCTCCCCTCCAAAATTTTGTCGTTAAAAGTTATATTTAGACACAGCTACCGCTCAAAAAACCCTCTCCTCCATACTAAGTAAATTTGAACACCTGCGTCCAAGGTCGTGTTTTTGTGTGCAAATTGCGACACTTTTTTATTCAACACAGTCTGTCGATGATGTGAACTACACTGTCTTTTGTCATTATCTTCAATATTATCTATCCGTTTGTAAAATTAAGACCATCTTAGTTCACTGCTCAGAATAGGCCATCCGGCCAGCTAATTTTTATATTCCTAACATTAATATTAAGAAAAAATTACTTTTTAATTTTTGTAATATTCCTAACATCTGCGTTTTACCGCTCCATTCAAATCAAAAGCTTGGTATCGCAAAAGCGTCCAATAAATGACTGTGGCGTAACATATCTAGGGTCCCTTCTGTGGAGTTGCTTACTTTTTTATGTCAACTTGGGAAACGTGACTTTTCTCCGTTCCCCCCCCCCCAATTGCGTCTCCTTAGCCTTTCCAGTCATATTTTTTTTTTCTTTTTGATCCGCCGTTCCCCTCCTGTCTAGCAAGTCAATTATTATGGAGGATGATGACCCGCGGTCTAGGCGATCATGTACATCAGCAGCCTACGCATTATGTTTTTATCCTTAAATGTTATCTTTGGAGGGATTTTACCGTTGTATCTCTGTCAATTTCACTACACATCTCCCCACTTGAAAACATGCCTATGGCAAGTTCCAAAACCAGCGATACACATAGGTAAAATTACTCCTCACGTCTGCCACTACTCTAATTTTGATCACAGGGGTGCCGACTGAGGAAATCTGCACCGACATTCAATTTGCCTGGGATATATTGGATACTAAACTGATAAGGTTGAAGCAATAAAGACCACCTCAGCAATCTTGCGTTTTCATGCTTAGCCTGAGACAAGAACACGAGAGGCTGATGGTCCGTCTCCACCACAAATGTCCTACCATACAGATAGATTTGAAACTTCTTTATTGCCCAGATTAATGCTAAACATTCCTTTTCGCTTGTGGAGTATCCTTGTTCCGCCTTATTCAATTTGCGGCTTGCATAAGCGACTGGTTTAAGTTCCCCATCAGGTGAAGATGATCTTTGCAACAAAGCCCCTCCGAGTCCTACATTACTTGCATCGGTTCTTAAGACAAAGTCCTGTGTCAAATCAGGCAGTTTGAGAATAGGCTTGCTAGTGAGTTTTTCCTTTAACTCTTGAAATGCTAGTTCACATTGTGCAGTCCAAATAATTTTATCTGGAAGTCCCTTGCGAGTCAGATCAGTCAGAGGAGCACAAATAGCGTTAAAATTTTTGATGTATTTCTGATAAAATCCGCATAACGACACGAATGATCGCACGTCCTTTTTTGTTTGCGGCCTAGGTGCTCTCTGCAGTTTTTCCAAATTCTTAGGATCAGGGGTCATATTACCCTGATATACCGTGTGTCCCAAGAATTCCAACTCTTTGCATCCAATACAACATTTTGTTGGCCTAGCAGTTAAGTTCGCCTCCCGAAGTCTATCAAACAACATCTCCAGAGCTTCAATGTGTTCTTCAAATGTCTCGGTGGCGACGAGAATATCATCCATGAAATTTGTGATACATGGGTTATTCAGGGGATCCAACAATTTTCGCATCATCCTTGAAAACACACTCGGAGCATTTTTCAGTCCGAATGGTAGCATATTGAATTCATAATGTCCATCCGAAGTGCTAAAAGCCAAATAAGGTCTCACTTCAGGCTTCACTGGGATCTGGTAATCGCCTTTACTAAGATCCACCTTTGAAAAGTATTTTGCCTTGTTCAGTCTGGCAAATAACTGTTTTGTGTCTGGTAATGGATCCACTTGTCCTTCTGTGACAGCATTCAGTTTCCTGTAATCTATGCACAGTCTGTGTTCCCCAGACGGTTTTCTCAACAAAACGACACTAGAACTAAAAGATGATTCACTGTGCGAAATAATCCCCTCCTTCAACAAATACTCTATTTCTTCCTTCAATGCCTTCTCCTTCGCGAACGGAATAGAATAGGCTCTCATACAGATTGGGTTTGAGTCTACCAGTTTCATGTCATACTGTAGCAAATTTGTATGGCCTGGTTTATCTGTTAATACATCTGTATGTTCCTCCAGAACTTGTTGAACTCTCTCCCTCTGGTTTTTAGTCAGGTGCTTACTGACTTTTACCTGTGCTGCTGTTTCACAAGGATGTAATGGGTATTCATGTGAGGTGAGTGGTTCCTTTTGCATCTGGGTTGCAATAGCCAAGGTCAATAAAGGGGTGCTTTCCTGGAGTGGTCTGTCCAGATACTTCTTTAACAGGTTTACATGATAAACTTTTTCCTTCCCCTTTTTGTCAATTTTATAGTTTGTTCTAGACACCTTCTCTAGAACCGTATATGGACCTTGCCAACCAATTTGTAATTTATTCTGGCTTCCGGGTAGTAGAAGCAGCACCTTCTCTCCGACTGCCAGTTCCCTGTCCTTTGCCTTCCTATTAAAATATGCTGCATGTTTCTTCCTGGCTTGTTTCAAATTATCATTTGCCAGTTTCCATCCAGCTTTCAAACGAGTGGTCAGTTCGTTCACATATTGATACGATGAGGTAACAGTCTCTTCCGCCTTCTCATCTGTCCAGGTCCTTAATAAAGCTTCTAAAGGACCTTTTATTGGCCTCCCAAATAGCAGAGTTGCGGGAGCCATCCCGGTTGAACTATGTGGTACCTCCCGGTACGCAAACAATGCGGCGGGCAGGAATTGATCCCACAGATCCGGTTTTTCGTGTGCCAGCTTTCTCAGGATAGAAATGAGAGTCCCATTGAACCTCTCTACCTGGCCGTTCCCTTGTGGATGGTACGGACTACAATGAAAGTGCCTGGCTTGAAATAGCTTAAAAACTTCTTCCGTTAGTTTCCCCTTGAACTGAGATCCATTATCCGTCAAGATTTGATGTGGGAATCCTAATCGGGTAAATATTGTAAGTAGTGCCTCTGCTACATGTTTTGAATCAATTGATGGCAGGGCTACCGCCTCTCCCCACATAGAACAAGTGTCCACCAGAGTAAGGATGTAACTGTTCCTCCTCTTGGTCCGAGTGAGAGGTCCTACAATATCCACTGCAACCCTCTCAAAAGGTGTTCCCACTATGGGCATTTCCCCTAGAGTTGCAGGAGCAGTCCAGTGCTTTGGAGCTACCCTTTGACATTCTGGGCAGGATTTGACATATCTTTTTATATCCTCCGTTATCCCTGGCCAGAAGTAATGACAAGCTATACGCTGTCCTGTGGCGCTGATCCCCATGTGACCACTGAAGGGAATCGCATGCCCGAGTTCCATCACTTTATCTCTATATGAAGTGGGAAGAACCAGCTGGTTGTGACCATTTGTTCCAGTTCCGGCCTTCCTGTATAAGAGTTTGTTCTTCATGAAATATTCCCCCTTGCTCGGAGGTGTGTGGCATTTGGGCAATTTTTTAAAACAGGGCTTGAGTGTCCTATCCTCAGCCTGCGCCTTCCTCATCTCCTCTGGATGAGCATTTATAGGTTCACCTTCTTCCTCCTTCTTCTGTGACCTGGTCTGCACTGTCGCCATTATCACAGGTTTCTCGGGATTCCCCAAGAAGACGTATCTACACCCCAATATCAGAGGGTAGATTGGTTCATCTATCACTGCTGCTCTGATTTCTCCTTCCACATAGCGAGTTTTCACCATTATCCTTGCGATGGGAAGTGTCATGAGTGGTATGTCCTTAGTCGCCCCTTGTATTTCCACTGTTTCTGTGGTATACTGACTTGGGTCCACTAGGCTAGACTTCACAACTGAATCATAATCCAAACCTGTATCATAAAGGCACCTTATGGTGACCCCATTACAAATAACATCCTCACAAACTGGGGGGTGATAAGGTTCCTGTTGTCCCTTAGGATTAACCTTTAATCTTTGCGTCCCCGACTTCATTGCAGCAATGTTTGAAGGTTTCCTTCTACAAAATTCGGTGTTATGGTTATCCTTCTTGCACCATTTACACCATCTTTTTCCTTGGTTCAACGGTTTTCTTTCATTGAACTTTTGGTCATTGAACTGTGAGTTTCTGTCGCGATAGTCATTTCTTGGCCGCTCAAAGTTTGTCCTACCTTTATTTCCCTGCTCTCTATTATCAAATTTGTTAAATTGCTGTGGAGCTTTAAAATTGTCTATGTGCTTCTTCTTAGCACCACTTACCTCTGCCTGAGCTGCCTGATACCTCTCAGCAACATTTAAAATTTCCCCCAACTTCTCTGCACCTTGTTCCATGAGAAATTTTCTCATGTCTGGAGCCATGGACTCTCTCAATTGCTCAATCATGATCATTTCTTTAAGATCTTGGGTCTTCCCCAGAGCCGTCCATTTCTCCAAATAGGTTTCTAGTCTAGCAGAGAATTGGTGGTATGTCTCCCCAGACAACAGTTTAGCATTTCTAAATTTCTTACGATAAAATTCACCATTCTTCTCGTACCTTAATAACAAAGCCTGCTTTAACATGTCATAATTGTCTTGGTCTTCCCTGTTCATTTTAGCAAATACTTCATAAGAAGTACCCCTCAATCCCTGTGATAGCTTTAAACTCCACCTCTCTCTCTCTAACCCATATGTAGTAGCTAATAACTCAAAACGTCCTAGGTACCCCTCTATGTCATCGTCTTTCTCAACAAAATGGTCTAAATGAAACCCCATAGCTGAGTTTGAGGCTCCCAGACTAGGCGTAGCATCTGAGGCAAAAGGGCTGGCACCATTTTCAGGAGCCGGGCCTTGTAATTCCAGCTCCCTTAGTCGTAATTCGTGCTCCCTCTGCAACCTTCTATCTTCTGCCTCCCTTTCGGCCTTTTTATCTTCTGCCTCCCTTTGCTGTCGTTTTTTTTCTGCCTCCCTTTGCTGTCGTTTTTCTTCTGCCTCCCTTTCGGCAGTCAACCTTTTTTCTTCTGCCTCAATCTGCAGCCTCTTAATTTCTCTATCAGCCTCAATTTGTAACCTCTTCTCTTCAGCTACCTTTCTATCTTCCCTTTCAATATATTTATCACATTCAGTCGTTACGTATTGAATTAAAATTTGACCATCCATTCCCATCTCCTTCGCGGTGAGCACAGCAGCTGATCTAAATTTTGCCAGCTCCGCCATACTTTTTAGACAATATAATAATATACAAGCTAAATCTCTAACCAGTAAATACACTAAGTACTTCTTATGACTATAGTCTAACTAATTCTAACTAACCAGTTAACTAATTAATTATTACTGGCTGTGAAGATTCACCAACTTTTATCTACAGGGACACTTTTAATGTTAAAGGGAATTTTACAATTTATTTCCCTACTCTTATTTCTCCCACCAGGAGATCCTAATCTTACTGTTGGGCTAATTATCCCTGGACAAGACCCCAATATTGTAGTGGTGTTTGATGGTATTGTATGATGGTGTTATTACTAAATGTAAATTGTATGAGGCCAGCTGTGAAGGCTCCTGAGATAAAATGTAGTGGTGAATTGTCAGAAGGCCTTTCTTGCTACCACTACGACCTCACACTAAATTTTTTTTAATGAATGTGGCTACGTAAAGTGTCTAGGGTTATGATATGTAGTGTGGTGTAATGGATTATAAATATACCCACAGATATTTAACAAGACTAATAATATTAATAATAAATGTTAAAATACACTGAACTAACTCACGTGTGTAAAATTTTTTGATATAAGTATATTACATTTATTTTGTTCTGTGTCAATTTTTTAGGTTGACCAGAACTTAAAAGGATTTAGAGATTATGAAAAGAAATGCATAGAATATTATATCATAAATGCAATAGTGTACATATATATGTACTATACTAGTTAGTTTTATTAAAATGTTCTAGTATTCATCTACTTGGGAGGATAGTACTGTTTGTGCTGTTGGGGTGGCCTCATCACACCTGTCTATATTGACTACACAGTGTCCAGAAAATGGTGGGAATCTTTATGGGGTTCTTAGTAACTAAAGGGCGTTGGTGAAAGTCCAGCAGACCAGAGGCTCACTCATCTGGTAGTTGTCGCTCTGGTGCTGAAATCAGGTGGTCCCACCTCTCCGTGCTGGCGGGCAATAATGGTGGTCTCTGTCACAAATACTGCACAGATACACTCGAGTAAAGTCACCAACTGAATAGACCCTGCTTTGTTGACGACAGAAACTCGCAGCTCTGCAATCAAAGTATGGGCCATGTGTCAAAATCTATTCTCTACCCACGTCTGGACACAACAGTGACACAACAACCACATCATACAGACAGGTCAGATCTCTCTGACCAAACAGCACATTTACCATGGTGGTTTTACATCAGATAGATCCTCCCAGACTATAGATCCTGAAAAATGTTTATTAGTTTTCGGCCCTAAAAGAGGATAGGTAATATGTATCATTATTCTCAACACTTGATCTGTCTTGCATAATCCTTGCTGGAGTTTATGTACATTGTTGGTCCCTAGACCCTGACTAGGGCGGGGGGTCTAGAGCAAATCCCTACTTGTTTGTAAGGCTAGATTTCGATATGGCAGTATCAAATCACTCAAACATGAAACAATATTCAAAATATATAAGGAAATAATTTCAATCTTACCAGATTATGAATAAATAACACAGAATTGCTAGCAAAACTCAGCTGAGCTGCTGGCTATAGTATGGCGTCCCTAAATTTATTTCACTTGCTTTCATATGGAATCACCACACTTTAAAATCTGTGTCTATCACTGAACAACTATTGAAGAATGGCCCCACTTTCGCGTCTGAGCGCTAATGATATGATTGTCTGTGGCCAATCACTGCCTCGGTTTATTTTAAATTTCAAATTTCCTACCATAAAGTCATTTCAGTCATGCTTCAGTCAAGTATGGATGTTTATCTGTTAGTCTGTCCGTCTCTACTTGTGTTTCTAAAAAAAAATGTGCTTGATTTTTGAACCAACCTTTCTCTCCCCTCCAAAATTTTGTCGTTAAAAGTTATATTTAGACACAGCTACCGCTCAAAAACCCTCTCCTCCATACTAAGTAAATTTGAACACCTGCGTCCAAGGTCGTGTTTTTGTGTGCAAATTGCGACACTTTTTTATTCAACACAGTCTGTCGATGATGTGAACTACACTGTCTTTTGTCATTATCTTCAATATTATCTATCCGTTTGTAAAATTAAGACCATCTTAGTTCACTGCTCAGAATAGGCCATCCGGCCAGCTAATTTTTATATTCCTAACATTAATATTAAGAAAAAATTACTTTTTAATTTTTGTAATATTCCTAACATCTGCGTTTTACCGCTCCATTCAAATCAAAAGCTTGGTATCGCAAAAGCGTCCAATAAATGACTGTGGCGTAACATATCTAGGGTCCCTTCTGTGGAGTTGCTTACTTTTTATGTCAACTTGGGAAACGTGACTTTTCTCCGTTTCCCCCCCAATTGCGTCTCCTTAGCCTTTCCAGTCATATTTTTTTTCTTTTTGATCCGCCGTTCCCCTCCTGTCTAGCAAGTCAATTATTATGGAGGATGATGACCCGCGGTCTAGGCGATCATGTACATCAGCAGCCTACGCATTATGTTTTTATCCTTAAATGTTATCTTTGGAGGGATTTTACCGTTGTATCTCTGTCAATTTCACTACACATCTCCCCACTTGAAAACATGCCTATGGCAAGTTCCAAAACCAGCGATACACATAGGTAAAATTACTCCTCACGTCTGCCACTACTCTAATTTTGATCACAGGGGTGCCGACTGAGGAAATCTGCACCGACATTCAATTTGCCTGGGATATATTGGATACTAAACTGATAAGGTTGAAGCAATAAAGACCACCTCAGCAATCTTGCGTTTTCATGCTTAGCCTGAGACAAGAACACGAGAGGCTGATGGTCCGTCTCCACCACAAATGTCCTACCATACAGATAGATTTGAAACTTCTTTATTGCCCAGATTAATGCTAAACATTCCTTTTCGCTTGTGGAGTATCCTTGTTCCGCCTTATTCAATTTGCGGCTTGCATAAGCGACTGGTTTAAGTTCCCCATCAGGTGAAGATGATCTTTGCAACAAAGCCCCTCCGAGTCCTACATTACTTGCATCGGTTCTTAAGACAAAGTCCTGTGTCAAATCAGGCAGTTTGAGAATAGGCTTGCTAGTGAGTTTTTCCTTTAACTCTTGAAATGCTAGTTCACATTGTGCAGTCCAAATAATTTTATCTGGAAGTCCCTTGCGAGTCAGATCAGTCAGAGGAGCACAAATAGCGTTAAAATTTTTGATGTATTTCTGATAAAATCCGCATAACGACACGAATGATCGCACGTCCTTTTTTGTTTGCGGCCTAGGTGCTCTCTGCAGTTTTTCCAAATTCTTAGGATCAGGGGTCATATTACCCTGATATACCGTGTGTCCCAAGAATTCCAACTCTTTGCATCCAATACAACATTTTGTTGGCCTAGCAGTTAAGTTCGCCTCCCGAAGTCTATCAAACAACATCTCCAGAGCTTCAATGTGTTCTTCAAATGTCTCGGTGGCGACGAGAATATCATCCATGAAATTTGTGATACATGGGTTATTCAGGGGATCCAACAATTTTCGCATCATCCTTGAAAACACACTCGGAGCATTTTTCAGTCCGAATGGTAGCATATTGAATTCATAATGTCCATCCGAAGTGCTAAAAGCCAAATAAGGTCTCACTTCAGGCTTCACTGGGATCTGGTAATAGCCTTTACTAAGATCCACCTTTGAAAAGTATTTTGCCTTGTTCAGTCTGGCAAATAACTGTTTTGTGTCTGGTAATGGATCCACTTGTCCTTCTGTGACAGCATTCAGTTTCCTGTAATCTATGCACAGTCTGTGTTCCCCAGACGGTTTTCTCAACAAAACGACACTAGAACTAAAAGATGATTCACTGTGCGAAATAATCCCCTCCTTCAACAAATACTCTATTTCTTCCTTCAATGCCTTCTCCTTCGCGAACGGAATAGAATAGGCTCTCATACAGATTGGGTTTGAGTCTACCAGTTTCATGTCATACTGTAGCAAATTTGTATGGCCTGGTTTATCTGTTAATACATCTGTATGTTCCTCCAGAACTTGTTGAACTCTCTCCCTCTGGTTTTTAGTCAGGTGCTTACTGACTTTTACCTGTGCTGCTGTTTCACAAGGATGTAATGGGTATTCATGTGAGGTGAGTGGTTCCTTTTGCATCTGGGTTGCAATAGCCAAGGTCAATAAAGGGGTGCTTTCCTGGAGTGGTCTGTCCAGATACTTCTTTAACAGGTTTACATGATAAACTTTTTCCTTCCCCTTTTTGTCAATTTTATAGTTTGTTCTAGACACCTTCTCTAGAACCGTATATGGACCTTGCCAACCAATTTGTAATTTATTCTGGCTTCCGGGTAGTAGAAGCAGCACCTTCTCTCCGACTGCCAGTTCCCTGTCCTTTGCCTTCCTATTAAAATATGCTGCATGTTTCTTCCTGGCTTGTTTCAAATTATCATTTGCCAGTTTCCATCCAGCTTTCAAACGAGTGGTCAGTTCGTTCACATATTGATACGATGAGGTAACAGTCTCTTCCGCCTTCTCATCTGTCCAGGTCCTTAATAAAGCTTCTAAAGGACCTTTTATTGGCCTCCCAAATAGCAGAGTTGCGGGAGCCATCCCGGTTGAACTATGTGGTACCTCCCGGTACGCAAACAATGCGGCGGGCAGGAATTGATCCCACAGATCCGGTTTTTCGTGTGCCAGCTTTCTCAGGATAGAAATGAGAGTCCCATTGAACCTCTCTACCTGGCCGTTCCCTTGTGGATGGTACGGACTACAATGAAAGTGCCTGGCTTGAAATAGCTTAAAAACTTCTTCCGTTAGTTTCCCCTTGAACTGAGATCCATTATCCGTCAAGATTTGATGTGGGAATCCTAATCGGGTAAATATTGTAAGTAGTGCCTCTGCTACATGTTTTGAATCAATTGATGGCAGGGCTACCGCCTCTCCCCACATAGAACAAGTGTCCACCAGAGTAAGGATGTAACTGTTCCTCCTCTTGGTCCGAGTGAGAGGTCCTACAATATCCACTGCAACCCTCTCAAAAGGTGTTCCCACTATGGGCATTTCCCCTAGAGTTGCAGGAGCAGTCCAGTGCTTTGGAGCAACCCTTTGACATTCTGGGCAGGATTTGACATATCTTTTTATATCCTCCGTTATCCCTGGCCAGAAGTAATGACAAGCTATACGCTGTCCTGTGGCGCTGATCCCCATGTGACCACTGAAGGGAATCGCATGCCCGAGTTCCATCACTTTATCTCTATATGAAGTGGGAAGAACCAGCTGGTTGTGACCATTTGTTCCAGTTCCGGCCTTCCTGTATAAGAGTTTGTTCTTCATGAAATATTCCCCCTTGCTCGGAGGTGTGTGGCATTTGGGCAATTTTTTTAAAACAGGGCTTGAGTGTCCTATCCTCAGCCTGCGCCTTCCTCATCTCCTCTGGATGAGCATTTATAGGTTCACCTTCTTCCTCCTTCTTCTGTGACCTGGTCTGCACTGTCGCCATTATCACAGGTTTCTCGGGATTCCCCAAGAAGACGTATCTACACCCCAATATCAGAGGGTAGATTGGTTCATCTATCACTGCTGCTCTGATTTCTCCTTCCACATAGCGAGTTTTCACCATTATCCTTGCGATGGGAAGTGTCATGAGTGGTATGTCCTTAGTCGCCCCTTGTATTTCCACTGTTTCTGTGGTATACTGACTTGGGTCCACTAGGCTAGACTTCACAACTGAATCATAATCCAAACCTGTATCATAAAGGCACCTTATGGTGACCCCATTACAAATAACATCCTCACAAACTGGGGGGTGATAAGGTTCCTGTTGTCCCTTAGGATTAACCTTTAATCTTTGCGTCCCCGACTTCATTGCAGCAATGTTTGAAGGTTTCCTTCTACAAAATTCGGTGTTATGGTTATCCTTCTTGCACCATTTACACCATCTTTTTCCTTGGTTCAACGGTTTTCTTTCATTGAACTTTTGGTCATTGAACTGTGAGTTTCTGTCGCGATAGTCATTTCTTGGCCGCTCAAAGTTTGTCCTACCTTTATTTCCCTGCTCTCTATTATCAAATTTGTTAAATTGCTGTGGAGCTTTAAAATTGTCTATGTGCTTCTTCTTAGCACCACTTACCTCTGCCTGAGCTGCCTGATACCTCTCAGCAACATTTAAAATTTCCCCCAACTTCTCTGCACCTTGTTCCATGAGAAATTTTCTCATGTCTGGAGCCATGGACTCTCTCAATTGCTCAATCATGATCATTTCTTTAAGATCTTGGGTCTTCCCCAGAGCCGTCCATTTCTCCAAATAGGTTTCTAGTCTAGCAGAGAATTGGTGGTATGTCTCCCCAGACAACAGTTTAGCATTTCTAAATTTCTTACGATAAAATTCACCATTCTTCTCGTACCTTAATAACAAAGCCTGCTTTAACATGTCATAATTGTCTTGGTCTTCCCTGTTCATTTTAGCAAATACTTCATAAGAAGTACCCCTCAATCCCTGTGATAGCTTTAAACTCCACCTCTCTCTCTCTAACCCATATGTAGTAGCTAATAACTCAAAACGTCCTAGGTACCCCTCTATGTCATCGTCTTTCTCAACAAAATGGTCTAAATGAAACCCCATAGCTGAGTTTGAGGCTCCCAGACTAGGCGTAGCATCTGAGGCAAAAGGGCTGGCACCATTTTCAGGAGCCGGGCCTTGTAATTCCAGCTCCCTTAGTCGTAATTCGTGCTCCCTCTGCAACCTTCTATCTTCTGCCTCCCTTTCGGCCTTTTTTATCTTCTGCCTCCCTTTGCTGTCGTTTTTCTTCTGCCTCCCTTTGCTGTCGTTTTTCTTCTGCCTCCCTTTCGGCAGTCAACCTTTTTTTCTTCTGCCTCAATCTGCAGCCTCTTAATTTCTCTATCAGCCTCAATTTGTAACCTCTTCTCTTCAGCTACCTTTCTATCTTCCCTTTCAATATATTTATCACATTCAGTCGTTACGTATTGAATTAAAATTTGACCATCCATTCCCATCTCCTTCGCGGTGAGCACAGCAGCTGATCTAAATTTTGCCAGCTCCGCCATACTTTTTAGACAATATAATAATATACAAGCTAAATCTCTAACCAGTAAATACACTAAGTACTTCTTATGACTATAGTCTAACTAATTCTAACTAACCAGTTAACTAATTAATTATTACTGGCTGTGAAGATTCACCAACTTTTATCTACAGGGACACTTTTAATGTTAAAGGGAATTTTACAATTTATTTCCCTACTCTTATTTCTCCCACCAGGAGATCCTAATCTTACTGTTGGGCTAATTATCCCTGGACAAGACCCCAATATTGTAGTGGTGTTTGATGGTATTGTATGATGGTGTTATTACTAAATGTAAATTGTATGAGGCCAGCTGTGAAGGCTCCTGAGATAAAATGTAGTGGTGAATTGTCAGAAGGCCTTTCTTGCTACCACTACGACCTCACACTTAATTTTTTTTTTAATGAATGTGGCTACGTAAAGTGTCTAGGGTTATGATATGTAGTGTGGTGTAATGGATTATAAATATACCCACAGATATTAACAAGACTAATAATATTAATAAATGTTAAAATACACTGAACTAACTCACGTGTGTAAAATTTTTTGATATAAGTATATTACATTTATTTTGTTCTGTGTCAATTTTTTAGGTTGACCAGAACTTAAAAGGATTTAGAGATTATGAAAAGAAATGCATAGAATATTATATCATAAATGCAATAGTGTACATATATATGTACTATACTAGTTAGTTTTATTAAAATGTTCTAGTATTCATCTACTTGGGAGGATAGTACTGTTTGTGCTGTTGGGGTGGCCTCATCACACCTGTCTATATTGACTACACAGTGTCCAGAAAATGGTGGGAATCTTTATGGGGTTCTTAGTAACTAAAGGGCGTTGGTGAAAGTCCAGCAGACCAGAGGCTCACTCATCTGGTAGTTGTCGCTCTGGTGCTGAAATCAGGTGGTCCCACCTCTCCGTGCTGGCGGGCAATAATGGTGGTCTCTGTCACAAATACTGCACAGATACACTCGAGTAAAGTCACCAACTGAATAGACCCTGCTTTGTTGACGACAGAAACTCGCAGCTCTGCAATCAAAGTATGGGCCATGTGTCAAAATCTATTCTCTACCCACGTCTGGACACAACAGTGACACAACAACCACATCATACAGACAGGTCAGATCTCTCTGACCAAACAGCACATTTACCATGGTGGTTTTACATCAGATAGATCCTCCCAGACTATAGATCCTGAAAAATGTTTATTAGTTTTCGGCCCTAAAAGAGGATAGGTAATATGTATCATTATTCTCAACACTTGATCTGTCTTGCATAATCCTTGCTGGAGTTTATGTACATTGTTGGTCCCTAGACCCTGACTAGGGGGGGGGGTCTAGAGCAAATCCCTACTTGTTTGTAAGGCTAGATTTCGATATGGCAGTATCAAATCACTCAAACATGAAACAATATTCAAAATATATAAGGAAATAATTTCAATCTTACCAGATTATGAATAAATAACACAGAATTGCTAGCAAAACTCAGCTGAGCTGCTGGCTATAGTATGGCGTCCCTAAATTTATTTCACTTGCTTTCATATGGAATCACCACACTTTAAAATCTGTGTCTATCACTGAACAACTATTGAAGAATGGCCCCACTTTCGCGTCTGAGCGCTAATGATATGATTGTCTGTGGCCAATCACTGCCTCGGTTTATTTTAAATTTCAAATTTCCTACCATAAAGTCATTTCAGTCATGCTTCAGTCAAGTATGGATGTTTATCTGTTAGTCTGTCCGTCTCTACTTGTGTTTCTAAAAAAAATGTGCTTGATTTTTGAACCAACCTTTCTCTCCCCTCCAAAATTTTGTCGTTAAAAGTTATATTTAGACACAGCTACCGCTCAAAAACCCTCTCCTCCATACTAAGTAAATTTGAACACCTGCGTCCAAGGTCGTGTTTTTGTGTGCAAATTGCGACACTTTTTTATTCAACACAGTCTGTCGATGATGTGAACTACACTGTCTTTTGTCATTATCTTCAATATTATCTATCCGTTTGTAAAATTAAGACCATCTTAGTTCACTGCTCAGAATAGGCCATCCGGCCAGCTAATTTTTATATTCCTAACATTAATATTAAGAAAAAATTACTTTTTAATTTTTGTAATATTCCTAACATCTGCGTTTTACCGCTCCATTCAAATCAAAAGCTTGGTATCGCAAAAGCGTCCAATAAATGACTGTGGCGTAACATATCTAGGATCCCTTCTGTGAAGTTGCTTACTTTTTATGTCAACTTGCGAAACGTGACTTTTCTCCGTTCCCCCCCCAATTGCGTCTCCTTAGCCTTTCCAGTCATATTTTTTTTCTTTTTGATCCGCCGTTCCCCTCCTGTCTAGCAAGTCAATTATTATGGAGGATGATGACCCGCGGTCTAGGCGATCATGTACATCAGCAGCCTACGCATTATGTTTTTATCCTTAAATGTTATCTTTGGAGGGATTTTACCGTTGTATCTCTGTCAATTTCACTACAATGACACTGACCGTTGCAGAAGGAAACCTGTGTATATGGCCACCCTTCAGGTCAGGTCGACCTCAAGACAGGAGGAGGATATTATGTTGGATACCACTCCAGAAGAGATGAGGAAGGCACAGGCTGGGGATAAAACACTCAAGCCTTGTTTCAGAAAATTGTCAACTTGTCATACAACTCCAGGCAAGGGAGATTTTTACATGAAAAACAAGTTGATGTATAGGAAGACTGGAGCTAGATCCAAAGGTCAGGGACAGCTGGTACTTCCTAAAAGATATAGGGCAGACTTAATAAGGAGCCTACATGTGAAACCAGATGGGGACCATGAGAAGATAGGTACCATCATTCAAAAGGTGGCTCACAATTATTATTGGCCTAAAGTAAGATGGGACATTGAGAATTTTGTAGAAAGGTGTAGCATAGCACATGAGGGAACACCCACAAGTGGGAACATTGATCAGGACCTGGACACGCCACGGGGCAAAATTAGGCCTGATAATAAAAAGAGATATAAATTTGAAAAGGTGGACCAAATGGAATGGGAAGCCCCTTTTCACGGACAAGCTTCACTTAATTGTTTTACAATGGCCACTATGCGGAGAGTGCAAACAGATGTCTTACCCCAGGATAAGCCGACAATCCCTCAATCGGACTTAAACAAACTGGAGGATGAGGATGTAGAGAGGAAATCTCTCATCAAGAATTTTAAGTGGGGAGACAGCCCCAAGAGAAAAATTGGTAGCGGTCGTTTTGTGAATGATAATTCTGGGAGGAAAAATCATCACTATAAAGCTTCGAGTGGAAGAGACCATACCGGTGCATGGACAAATAGGTCCACACAATTAAAGGTCCATATGTAGCTTTGTTAAGAACGTGGACTGATGAAAAGGCAGAGGAAAACATTACATCTTCATACCAATATGTGAATGAGCTGACCACTCGTTTAAAAACTGGCTGGAAACTTGCCAATGAAAATTTGAAACAAGCCAGGAAGAAACATGCTGCCTATTATAACAGGAAGGCGAAAGACAGAAATTTGGCTGTGGGAGAGAAAGTACTGCTTCTTTTGCCCGGGAGTCTGAATAAGTTACAAATTGGATGGCAGGGTCCATATACAGTTCTAGAGAAGGTGTCTAGAACAAATTATAAGATAGATAAGAAGGGGAAAGAAAAAATCTATCATGTGAATCTCCTGAAGAAATATTTGGAAAGAGAACATCAGGAGGAGACACACTTGTTGACCTTGTCCATCGCCATGGAGATGAAAAAGGAACCACTTTCATCATTTGAATATCCATTACACCCCTGTGAGACAGCAGCACAGGTGAAAATCAGTACACATTTAACGAAAACTCAGAAAGAGAGAGTGCAACAGGTTCTAAATAATCATGCAGAGGTGTTAACAGACCGACCAGGGCATACAAACCTATTGGAATATGATATGAAACTGATAGACCCCACACCTGTCTGTATGAAACCATATTCGATTCCGTTTGCTAAGGAGAAAGCTTTGAAGGAAGAGATAGACTATCTATTGAAGGAGGGAATTATTTCACACAGTGAATCCTCATATAGTTCCGGTGTTGTACTCTTAAGGAAGCCCTCTGGAGAACATAGACTCTGTATAGATTACAGGAGACTGAATGCTATTACAGAAGGACAGGTGGATCCATTGCCGGATACAAATCAGCTGTTTGCCAGACTAAATAAAGCTAAATATTTCTCAAAAGTGGATCTGAGTAAAGGATACTATCAGATTCCAGTAAAGCCTGAGGTTAGACCATACCTAGCTTTTAGTACCTCAGAAGGACACTATGAGTTTAATAGATTGCCATTTGGATTGAAGAATGCGCCTAGTGTCTTCTCTAGAATGATGAGAAAATTGTTGGATGTAAACATTTCGGAGGAACGTAATGAATCCCTGAGTTGCCTCTTTGATTGAGGATATTCCGAATGTTTCATACAGGATAATAAGAAGATTATGGGATCCACTACGAAAACTCTGCTATCACCAGGTATATGTTATCTCCTCATAACGTACATTTTGAGGGAAATATAATGTTCTCTGGACATGTCATTGCGCAGACTCAGAGAAGAGAAATGGTGAATACGGGTTGCAAAGCAGCATTAAGACAAGCACTCACACTTGCGGCTGTTCAGTAACATAACCGAAATATATTATTGGTTGTAGAAGTCTGAGGCAGATTTCATGAGTAGTGCCTACTCTGAATGGACCCAACTACATAAAACCATGATAGCACCACAGCAGAGTAAAGTCAAGTTGACTTACATTTATCTATGTGTATATAGAATAAAGGACTGACATGGGATGTCTGTTTTAAGAGGGGAGGTGTCGTGAAATATTCTAATCCACATATATAAATTATCAAGTAAATATAAAGCCTAATAAATACATATAATAAAGAAAGGAAGAAGAATGGTAAAGAACAGTGCTGTCACAATGACAGTACTCGAAATCCCCTTTGTTTTATGCTTCGTCTGCAAATTGTAACGTTTCCACGTTAAATATAAGCCACTGCATAAATACAAGCGTTTCCACAACACATTAAAACGGGTATTGCATTTCTGAGAAAAACATTGAGAAGCACACTGCGTAATGACCTAAATTAATCCTAACATTAATTATACTGCGTTACCAAAACGAACGAACAGATGGACTCAGATAGAAAGAGAGAGGGAGGGCTGAAAATAAATCAGGAACGCATGCAACACGCGTCGCGCGATACACAATTACTACTATCACGCGTGTAAGGCCACATGCACTAACTTTTTTTTCAGACGGACAGTGATAAATTCACTACCCTTCCCAGAGTTAGGTTTTTAAATCCTGAAAAACTCTTATTAGGAAAGATGACAATAGATGGGTTTACGTTTGAAAACATTACAGTACCCAGACAGCACATCTTCGAAACAGGAGGTAGAAGAAATTGCATATTTTGAACGCAGCCACTTAGCTCTTTTAAATTTGTATATTTGGGTTCCTTAGGGCTTGCTGACAAAGAATATGTAAAACGTTACGCAAATAGTCTAGGAATTAACAAGTTATAGCCAAAATAAAATGATGGTGCTGTCAGACAACACCCAAAATCAGAATCGCTCAGTGGTAGATTTTTTAAACCACCATTGTACGGGAAATGGGCCACAAGTTACATTTGAACTGATTGGCTGGAATGATATGTAAGGCTAAACACGATTAGTCGGACTATAAATGCTATCCTTGGTTGTTAGGGGAGACGTAGGAAGGTAAAATTTTTTCAAACACTTGTCGAAACGTGGCTCCATTGGCCAGACTCGCTGATATAATCACTTAGGAGCGTTAGTTCGAGACCACTAGTTCAAATAAGCTTGATAAAGCAACAGTGCGTTGAAGCCAGCTCATATTTTTGCTAAATAAAAGCCTGGAACATAAGCAGATGGGAATTTGTGCCAGCATTTGTGCCAGAATTCATTGCTAGTCAACGTATCTGTGTGTATTTCCATGAATTGTGGTAAGCTTGAAACATTCAGTATCTTTTAATGAAAATTGAATGTGAATTGTTAATTTATGCCTGTATATATGTGTAGTTCAGTAGCAAACATGATGTAAAGCCTATAATGCTCCAGCCTGAACAGAAGGTGTCGGAGGGAAGTAAAACTGCATGGAATGGCCAAACAGTACACTGACACCTAGATTATTGATTAGAAGAAATAATGCTGGAAGTGCAGAGGCGTAGTAACCATTAAGGAGGTTAATACTGGTATAAAGTATTTCAGATGAAGCTGACAGTTGGCCTAACGCTCTGAACTCAATGTTTGTGATGTATTGTGCTCAGTGTAGAACTAGAGTATCAATTAGTTATGAAGTAGAAGGTACATCCTTCTTGTTTTCAGGGACCGTGGTCTTGACGTTATTGAGCAGCACCTGGTCAGAGTTTTGCTGAATCCAGAGTCGGACAGCATACTCCTTGGTCCATTTAGCTATCAGTGAGGTGTCTCCAGAGCCCAGGGGAGAAATCGAGCAGAGGAGTCTCTTCCTGCCGCCATCACGCAAGATAAGCTGATGTGGCCAGCTGAGTTCAACATTATGTACCCCCATCTTAAAATGACATTGTAAAAATAACATTAAGAGGGGAATTAAATTGTTTTAATATCAGGAACTGAGAACATCTCCAATACTAGTTCCAATAAAGACAAACTATTGAAGTCATGATGACAAATACCAACAGAGCTTGAACAAAACAAAACCAGTATTACCTCATATTACTACTACACAACTAACACACATAGGATACTATTGAAAATAGATGTCACTACAAGATTCATATTAATAAATTCTGTACATATAACTTGTAATTAAAATTGATTGTGATTCCTGGTTCCTTTGTATTTGAATCAGGACACATATTCATTCATGACAGCAATGAATACATATTGTTATTTGAAAAGTTATCAGTGACTCCTTTAAGATATCCTTGTAGAGTGTTTTATGTATGTGAGTGTCACAGTGTTGTCAAGTGTAGTGGAATAAATTAAATTGTTTATCTGTCTGTTGTTGTTTTGACTTACACTTCATCATACACATACCCTAGACATATAACGTAGTCATCACACTATTCCAGAATAATTCTGACTGAGGTATACATATGTGGCAGCAAGTAAGGTTATATATAATACACTACTCTTATTAGATATATATACCTTCACAGCTGATCTCAGTCAGTACACTAAGTCCCCTATAAATATTTATAACATCCCACTTCACCACAGCCAAGCACTCAGTATTGCCCATATATATATATCAACTGAGTTTACTGACAAAGCACGTCAGATTATAAACAATATCCAAGATGGCTTCTAGACCTAATCTCGTCTAGCGAAGATTCCTTAACATAATGTCCAGCACAGATTTTTCCATATAATTATATTGAACCGCTAGCAATGGGTTCTCATGTGTAGCAGTGATCTCTGGACTAATCAAGCGATAATACGGGCATCCCTTTTCTCTTCTTGAAAGTCACTACATGTTTGGTTCCAAGATGGCTTCACTCGTGAGCTGTCACTCACGTTTGGATACAGATAATGAATCTGTCCTAAAGTTAGTCATTCATTAAACATTTCATTGCTCTGTAGATTTGATCATGAACAATTGACTGCATTCTACAGGATATAGTGCTGCTAGGAATCAGAATCGTTTTTTTTCATCTAGTTAGATGTATCCTCTCAGACGTACAAATCATCCCTATCGAAAAACGGTGGCTTCGTACGAGAGTTCAAAAAAGTATCTTTATTACCTTGGTTTTCAGAAATATGATTTTGCCGTTCCTTGGCAATAAGAATGAACACTGGGGTAAAGCATACACGATAGGTCTAGACGACTATCGCTTTCCCCAAAAACCACTGAGATCACTTTTTCCCCGGCATCAAGCCGACATAGAAAAACACAGCCCATCATCAGGGCGAAGCCAAAACACACCTCTCTCGCGACACATCCGCCGAACAGCCTTTGACCTCTCTAGAGACAACAGAACATATAGTTCGACTTAGATATGTAAAGATATACAGATATAAGACAGATTCGTCCTACACAGACAAACAATACACATAAATTCAGGCCATAGATATTCTGAAGGAAGAACAATCTATTACTACCCAAACAAAGAATAAATCGCAGTAAAACTGGATTCATCCGCGGAGTTCGATCGAAAGAGACGGCACAACTTTCAAGGGAAGTAACTCAATAATGACTTTCCCTTAAGCACTAAAAAATATCTATTTTGTTTACAAAATATTTGCGAACATAACAAGTATACCAATGTATAATATTGTAAGATATCAAAGACTGCACGTAACAGTCTTCTATTACTCTTAAAGGTCCTACAGGCAGCATGGTGTAACAAGACCATACCAAAGGATTGGGAGATTGCCATCATAACACCAATTTTCAAAAATGGTGACAATCGACAATGTGGAAACCATAGAGGCATATCCCTTCTCAGTGTCCCTGGTAAAATCTACTCTAGAATCATAGAGCAGAGACTCCGACGCCTAGCTGAGCCACAATTGGATGAGGTCCAGTGCGGATTCCGAGCAAACCGAAGTACTCAAGACCTAATCTTCACACTCAGACAGCTGAGTGAAAAGGCCCTTGAGTATAAGAGTGAGATCCATCTTTGTTTCATAGATCTGGAAAAGGCGTTTGACAGGGTCCCCTGGAGCAAACTTTGGGACTGTTTGGCAAGGAAGAATATTCCAGCACCTCTGATTCATGCTATACAGAGCTTCTACAAGTCTTGCAGAAATTATGTGAGGACAGCAAACCATAAGTCAGAAGAGTTCAGGACCACCACTGGTGTAAGACAAGGTGATATCCTATCACCTTACCTCTTCATACTCCTTATGGACGATGTCATCAAGGCATGTAAGGAGAGAACAAGAAAGTATTCAGTGGGGTACTGGAAGATGAGACAGGTCTATATTTCGGAGCTGGCATTTGCTGATGATGTTGCCCTGATTGCTAAATCAGAGGCACATCTCCAATCTAACCTGCAAGTCTGGAAGGAAGAGCTGGAGAAGAGAGGGATGGTCATAAGCAGCTCTAAAACAAAATCCATGGTGATATCACGAGAAGAAAGAAAACATCAGATTAAGTTGGGAGAACAGGTCCCGGAGCAGGTCGACCACTTTAAATATCTCGGAGCTATTATAGACCGAAAGGGAGGCATCAAAGAAGAGTTGGCCACTCGAAAAGCAGCGGCTGGGAGACTTTTTCAGGCCATAAATCGTGGATTCCTCAGCAAGAAAGAGGTTGGTAAGAAAACGAAGACGGCTGTATACCGCTCCACCTATGTCCCTGTCTTGACATATGGATGCGAGTCGTGGGCAATGACTACAACCCACAAAAGCCAGATCCAAACCTCAGAAATGAGGTATCTGAGGAAAGTGGTTGAAGTAACAAGAAGAGACATGGTCCGCAACCAGACGATCCGTCAGGGCCTAAAATCCCATCCGCTGCAGACCCAAATAGAACAGTCCCAACTGAGATGGTTTGGCCATGTCTGCAGAATGGGAGAAGATCGGCTACCACGACAAGCATGGGAAACAAAGAGCCAGGGATCCAGACCTCCAGGACGACCCAGAGTCCGCTGGGAGGACAACATTAGACAATCTTTGAAGGACCGAGGACTAGAATGGAAAAAGGCCAGGAAGAAGACAGCTGATAGAATGGTCTGGCGCTCTCTCTTCCAAACCTCTACACCTCACGGTAGAAGGGGAACGACTAAGTAAGTAAGTAAGTAAGTTAATGTCCCTATAAACATAGTCACTCTAAAATTAATGTAAGTTTTCAAGCTTTAAACCAGTGTAAATGTCTATGTGAAAATATTAAGTTTAAAGTAATGGAAGGTTCAAACATTTCAATCAGTGTAAAACATAAATGAAAACATATTCTATTTATATTGTGAACACTTTTCAATCAGTGGAGATGCATATGTAAACAGACTATATCTGTATTATTAACCTTTTCATTTGAATATAAAGTAATTATGAAAGCTATTCTATTTAAATGTAAAGAAAGTTTTATTTCGAGGAATTAAATTTTATTCTCATTGAGGGTAAAGTCTGAGTAATTGGGATGGTGGTATGGGAAGATAGGAACCCATAACTATGGGGTGAAAAACGCTATACTCAGAAGAGCGTTTCGTTCTATTCTTTTACATAGTTATTGGTGGTACAAGCAGAAAGTACTACCTATGGAACAAGAAAGGAACCGTGGCCTAAGCTTTAAGATGAAGAACCCACGTGGTAGACTCTCCATAACATTTCTGGTAAACGAGCTACCCCGGACAACCTTGATCAGAGACGAGCGCGAGCAGAGGGAAAAGAACCAACCCATAAGAAGGAGCAGAACCGTCATTGGCAGCTAAGTTCGAAAAAATGCTGCCACTTGAACTTCTTGTAATATCTCACATTCTCTAAAGACTGTGAGGATAACTTTTCTTGATCCATAACTATTCTAATTTTTTCCAGCTGTTAAAACCTAAAGTGATTATTAAATGTTGTTACTTGTAATGTTGCAAATTTAACTTCGATTTAATCATTTTAAAGTTACTGCATGCTTGTTTCAGTCAAATTACTAAACACACTCTAAACAGAGCTATACTAGAATAATAGAATTCCACTGAGTAAATCAGGGGTGGGGGCTTAAACGAGCTGAAAGTAATAAGTGCTTAAATCCTTCACAAAAGCGTCGGCAGAATTACAGAGTTAACATACTCAGCCAAAGCAGTAGTGTTCTCGCTTATTCTGAATATCATGTGAAGACTCCCTTTGTAATAGAAGTGTCATCACCCTTGTATCTACATCTCTGCCAAGAGTAATCTTGTGCGAAGGTAGATATCTTGGAGGCCCATATTAGATACTCTTGAGTTTTGGCCACTGTTGGACCACTACTGCAAAGCAGGGAAAGCAATACCGTCACACACATTATTTTATTGTCGTTGTTTCTGAGGGATAATAATCCATAAAATGAACGCAAGATAATATTTAATCATTGATTTATCAGACTGAGTAGGGAGCCGCGCTGGTGTTATGGCTACCACACTGAGCTGGCTATCGGGTGATCCAGGTTCGAACCCTGGCGAGATCATTTGAAAGAGTGTCATCGACCGGGATTTTGACTGATTAACCTGAACGGCTCCTGAGATAAACCCTTTATGGATGGGAAGGTGCGAAGCTCCTGACCGGGTTGGGAGGAAAGTGCACAGGCTCCCCAGCCTCGCAATGACATGTCATTGGGCCGAAGGGCTGAAAGCCCAAGTACCGTTGGTTAATAAATTTAAAAAAATGGGTACCTCCGAAATCGGCGAGTATCTGCCTGAATGGCGAGAGGACACCTGTCATTGTACAGGGAAAAAAGAGGATACTCACGTAAAATCAGTCTCAGGTTAGACTTATTAACCGGAGATTTCGCGTCGAGTAATAGCGGGCGTACTTTAAAAAAAAAAAAAATTTAAATTAAAAAGCAAAAATCATACTGAATGCAAAACAAAGATACCGTTTGCAAGTCAGAATACTGTATTATAATGAGGTTAAACACAAAGATTTATCTCGCAAGTCAGAATACTGTATTATAATGAAGTTACATACAAAGATTTATCTCGCAAGTCAGAATTATTCTTTGGAGCATGGAAAAACCACTGTAGGTGGCCTCCTTGTAAGACACCAGCATCAAAGTAGTTAGGTGCCACTTGATGTAGTGGTTTCTATAGTAATATATTTTACACGGTGAGGTTGCCAGGCCCATGCACGACCTCTATTAGTTG
The DNA here is from genome assembly GCA_024509875.1 of Oreohelix idahoensis. NCBI lineage: Eukaryota > Metazoa > Mollusca > Gastropoda > Stylommatophora > Oreohelicidae > Oreohelix > Oreohelix idahoensis. Next base: position 41,392 of record JAMPIV010014255.1, read on the forward strand.
CCTCATACGACATACCTGAGGTGGTAGTGGTCCTGTTCTTTCTTTGTCTCCTTGGAGACCCTGGGCACTTCAAGGGGGCAAACATTTTGTGTGAGTTTAATAACACTAAACATTTTGAGTCAGTAACACAAAGAAACTATAGCCTGCAACTAAACATTTTGTGTGAGTTTAACAACACTAAATATTTTGTGTGAGTTACATAAACAAAAGCTGTAGCCTGCAACTAAACATGTTGTGTAATTAAACATTTTGTAGGAGTTACATAAACAAAAACTATAGCCTGCAACTAAACATATTGTGTGAGTTTAATAACACTAAACATTTTGTATGAGTTACATAAACAAAAGCTATAGCCTGCAATTAAACATTTTGTATGTGTTACATAACAAAAGCTATAGCCTGCAACTAAACATTTTGTGTAAGTTTAATAACACTAAACATTTTGTATGAGTTACATAAACAAAAGCTATAGCCTGCAACTAAACATTTTGTATGAGTTATATATTAAAAAGCTATAGCTTGCAACTAAACACTTCGTGTGAGTTTAATAACACTAAACATTTTGTATGAGTTACATAAACAAAAGCTATAGCCTGCAACTAAACATTTTGTGTGAGTTTAATAACACTAAACATTTTGTATGAGTTACATAAACAAACGCTATAACCTGCAACTAAACATTTTGTGTGTGTTACGTAAACAACAGATATAGCCTGCAACTAAACATTTTGTGTGAGTTTAATAACACTAAACATTTTGTATGAGTTACATAAACAAAAGCTATAGCCTGCAACTAAACATTTTGTATGTGTTATATGTGTTACTGCCATCAACAGGGCCTATAACTTGTCGCGCGACATGGCAGTTTGAGTACCCTGACAACCCGAAGAGCTATGCTAGCCGGTGATTTACTCCTGACACGTTCTACCAAGGTGGTATGGCCTGTGCGGGTAGGGATCAGACTAAAGCAGGCACCCTGGTCCTCTAGGATGGGGGTTTTAGCAAAGGGCCGGCACCCTTGTCTATGTAAATAAAAAACACATATTACGGAAACAGCAACAGATGAACAACCTTTGCTGCGGAACTGACATCCGGAGTCTGAGGCTCGTATGACATGAACACTGGTAAAATGAACGAATAACTTAATGGGAATATTGTTGGTGGATGAAAATATAACATTATAATTATTATTGTTGTAGAGCTCAATCAATTACACACACGCGCCTACAACAGTAGAAGGTCTGGTTTCAGCGCAACAGGAAGACCAAGTGGGAGATGGATAGACAACATCACAGAAATCCTACAACATTGCGGGCTGACAACAGCCAGTAGGACACACTTGGCTCAAGAACGGAAACTGCATCTCCCCACTACACTCTTCACGGCAATAGTGAACCAAAAAAGGGAAAAGTAATTAAGTCATCATGATTTTTCTTTGTGCTCCTTACAGAGCATCGAGCCACGACGGTAGCTGGTCCCCTTGTACCAAGTAGACACATGCTCTTACAGCGGTGGTTGGCTATTTATTTTATATGATGAGGCTGGCTGCCTCATGCACATTCTCACATTAATCACCTTGTACGATTTGCAAACAGTAAGTAAATATAATAATAATAATTACTAAATAAAAAAGAAAAACATCCTGAAAATACAACTTATTTCTATCTCTCTCTTTCACCCTCTCCTTTTTTAAAAAGTTATTTCTCTCTCTCTCTTCCCTTCCTGCCCCCTCCCCACCAATATTTATTGATTTTCTTCTCTCACCCCATCCCTCTTTTTTTTCTCTTAGTTTTCCAGTTCATGTTTTTCTTTTTCCTGTACTTAAAATTTTCTCTCTGCTTCCGGTAACAGCGGTAGCCATTTTGGTCCAGCCACGTGATCCTAATTAGGGAGTTGTCGCTTTTATTTTTCTACTTAGTTCTCATTTTCTTTCCTTTCAATTTTTTTTTATTCGTCTGTCCCTGGCGAAAGCCTCGTGACCGTAACGTTGTTTTATTCTCGTCTTATGTCCTAGTAAGACATTTTACTCTTTTTCCAGGGCCCCTCTACTGAAAATGCATGGCGTGATTCGAAGAAACAAGAATAAAAACCCGGTTAGCTGCCACTTGTCTTAAATATTTACTACAAAATGTCGATTACGCGAAGAAGACACACATCAGACAGGATTATGCAGTCTGGTAGGTCATTACTACGTATCTGGTCTGTCGGTGTTTACAAATACGAGATCCTGCTCCGGCATTTTAACTGACAGGTTGTTCAGCACCGTGACACATTTACAACTGTTCATTGATGACATTTAAGGAAGCCTGGTCCAGGTTTCATTATCAGTTATGTCTACGCGTGGCCTCCGAGGGGACACTGATAGTTGCGGTCCTATCTTGACGGTGATGTGGCAGTGTTTTCTTGCTGACTTTATCTTATTTCATTGCCTCACCAATAACATTCCTTCGTCCTGGATTATGACAGGATCAACAAACGAACTAGCGAACCAACGAAAATCTGAAAGCAATCACTGACCCAAAAATGCCTGTTCTAAACTTGATTTATATTTTGGCCTTAAACTTAGAGAACATCGTTAGCGTTTTCCTGTGTGCTGCTTAAGGAGCATGGAGCTACCTCTACAGCTGGTTCTCTTGCATGAAGCCTACACCGAGCATTCATGTTTGTTTTTCAGCAGTGGCGTCTGTGACAATGTGTTCTACATGATGAGGTTGACAGCCATCTCATGCCCAAGCTCATATAAGTCGGATTGTACGACAAATTTCAAAGGACATAGGATAAATAAGGTTATGAAGGAACCCGAAAAATAAACGTACGTAGAGACAAGTAGATTATGAGCACAGAATATACACAGCACGAGACACAAGAATGAACAAGAAAAAAGAAACAAAGAAAGAAAGAGAGAGAGAGAGAAAGAAAGAAACTAACAGGGCCCTGCTTTCCTGAAAAAAATCAGTCTTGTCATGCTAAAGTATTTCCTTCCTGTCAAAAAGGAACGTACTCAATAACTGAGACTCTGAACGACTGAGGTATAAATCAATACATCATAAACATTAATAGGTATATTCCAAATAATAAATATTAATAGATCTGTGCCAGGCACTTGTAAGAAAGAAAGAAGACCACTAGGCACCAGACCTGCCACATACCTATTTATGTTATTTGCTATTTACAGACAGTGTCCGATTGGTTAAGCAGCTAGGGTGCTTTCCTCTCGCGACACAGTTACCTGGTTCTGGGATCGAAACCTGCAGCTTCACGCCCAGTCTACTCAGGTGTAAATGTGTGAGTGTGTGTGTGTGTGTAAATGTGTGTGTGTCTCGGCTCTTGAGCTAGGGCAGGTAAATACAGCGAGGAAAGAAAAGAGAAGTTCCAGCACAGGGAATCATGACACAGCCTGACGCTGGCGATTGATAAGACACACATCGAAGAAACCTGTTGTTAGCATGACAAGGCAGTACTTGTTCTAGAAATCCCCAGGGTCAGACAGGTAGAGGCAGACCAAGGACCACATGGAGAGGACAACTAGAGACGGACATGAAGGGAATGAAAAAGACCTGGAAAACCTCGAGCTCCTGGCACGAGACAGGAAGATGTGGCCTATTTATTGAAGGCATATGATGCTTAGAGAACAGAGGATAGTGGTAATGATAATCATGACGAAGGGTAAACAAAATTATGACAAGGAAGTTGTAACAGTAACCACCTCTGTATGAGCACATGCATGCTTTGGTGCAAGCTTCCTACAAAGAAACCAGCTGTTGTGGTGGTTCTATGCTCCATAAGGAACAAACAAGGAAATATTAATGATAAAGCCGTGACAAAAACACTATTGATTACGCCCTGATGACAACAAATCCAGGGATGAAAACGAATGAGTGAACTAAGCTATTTACTTTATTAAACTGCTACGGTTTGTTAGAAGATTTAGTGCGATGCTTGTCTGAAAATCCGGATTGTTTTATACAGCTGTATTCACAAGCTGATGTATGTCGGTGTATGTTCCATTGACAGATGCCGCGTCATTAGGATAGTTTTTACAGTGTTGAGTACGCCGTCTGCTGGAAGTTGAATTTACAGCATTTGAAGTTCTCTCTGTAAGTGAGTGCTTGCATAGAATAGAAAGATTCACAGAAATGTTTCAATGTGGAACTGATGACAATGTTGCACGCTAAAGTATGATAGGTGTATAGTTAGGTGTGGCCTATGGAATAATATTAACAAGGTTTCCAGGAATCCGGTCGTCAAGAAAAGGCAGATACCCACTCGAGATTAGGATAAGACGAGGAGAAGGCGAAGGCTCTCCAGAAAAGTGTCAGTGAAACAGGTAAGAATAAGGCTCTGGCGTGACAAGTTCACCAATGTGGAAGTGGTGACAGGAACCAGAAAAGAGTAAGTGGAACAAGTGAGAAGAAGGTGCTGGCGTTGGATTGGACACATTCTGATGATATATGTTGATAGCAAAGTAAAGACCAAACCAGAAATTGAAATTGATAACGAAGAACTGGAAGGTGTTAATTAATTCGAATACACGTACTTAGGATCAATCATCAACAGCTCTGGCGACTGTGCAGTAGAAATTAAAAGAAGCCTTGCAATTGCCTCACATAAACTATTACAGATGAAAATTATGGCAAGGCACAAGCAAAGAAACAAAGTTACAACTAATCAGAGCATGTATATTCCCAGTAGCTACATACGGCTGCGAGACTTGGACACTTAATAAAACAGTTGCAACAATGGTTACATTATTTGAAATGAAATGCTACAGAAGGATGTTGAGAATACCCAGGACAGACAAAAAGACCAACAGAGAAGTACTGCACTCACTAAACGTACAGGAACATTGGCTCCTAAATACCATCGCAATAAGGAAGCTGAAATTTTTCGGTCATATAAAAAGACATAATAGTTTGAAAGAATTAGTGATTGAAGGCATGGTCCCTGGAAAAAGGGGAAGGGGTCGACCTAGACGACGGTGGACCCAGGACGTCACAGATAGTCTGAACTTGTCTTTGGCTGATGCAGGTCGCCTTGCGCAGAATCGTGATGCGTTCAGAACAGCTGTAATGCAGACAACGTTCTGGAAAGAATACGTCACATGATGATGATGTTGGTAGCATTACAAAACAGTCCATGTTCTGGGATTCACATGGTAAGACAGGCACAATGATACAAACAAACAAAAATACATGGAAACGGGAACTAGAGACAGACATAATCGTGATTATAAAAAAAGGTATGAAAAGGCTTTGAACGGACGGCACAGATCAGGAAGGCGTGGCATGAATTTGTTGAAGCCATATGTGCTGCAAGGAACTGAAGAGTGATGATGATGTTTTCTTGTTTTTGTTTATCTTGTTATAACAGGTATATAAGTCATTGTTTACAACACTGTTTACAAGACTGTTTACAAGACTGTTTACAAGACTGTTTACAAGCTGTTTACAAGCTTGTTTACAAGCTGTTTACAAGACTGTTTACAAGGCTGTTTACAAGACTGTTTAAAAGCTGTTTACAAGACCGTTTCTCAAGCTGTTTACAAGACTGCTTACAAGACTGTTTACAAGCTGTTTACATGACTGTTTACAAGCTGTTTGCAAGACTGTTTACAAGCTGTTTATAAGCTGTTTACACGACTGTTTACAAGACTGTTTACAAGACTGTCTGCAAGACTGTTTACAAGACTGTTTACAAGGCTGTTTACAAGACTGTTTACACGCTGTTTACAAGACTGTTTACAAGACTGTTTACAAGACTGTTTACAAGACGGTTTACAAGCTGTTTGCAAGACTGTTTACAAGACAAGAATGTTTACAAGACTTTTTACAAGGACAATAATTTGAGCTATGCTGACCGCATAATATTAATTGCTGAAAAAAAATAATGATTGAGATATGCGTAAAAAATAGGGCACGAAAAGGACTCTCATATTCAAATATGAAAGACTGTTATCATTTCCAGGAAGCAGCCCTAGTTAAATGTGTTAACATAAATTTTTTTTTTTTTTTTTTAAATAAGAGCAGAAATTCCGTGGCAGCAAAAAGATTAAGAGAATATAAAATGTTAACAAAGAACAAAATAAATGAGAAGAACACATACAAACAGTAGAACCTCGTCATGTACAGACAGGAGAACACGGAAGATAAACAGATGATAGCTGAAAAAAAAAAAACGGAACAGTTTTACGAGAGAGAAATGTTTGTGGAGAAAAATATAATAACACATTTCTTCTAAGCCACAGAGAAGGGGGCCGCACTGGTTAAACAATTAAAAAAAAAGCCACAGAGAAGGGAGCCGCGCTGGTTAAACAAAAAAAAAAAAAACAAAAAAAAAGACAGAGAAGGGAGCCGCGCTGGTTAAAAAAAAAAAAGCCACAGAGACACAATCACACCGACATATACGAATACGATTGATAATCAGAAATTGCAACAGACTAACCGAAGGTCCACGTGTTAAGGTCAAACAGGCCCCCGAGAATCCATTCGCAGAAACCCCCTCCCCACCCCCTGGGGTACATGGGCCCAGGTTAAGAAACCCTGATCTAGTGTAATAGAATATTAAGAAAAGGGAGGGAAGTATCTGACACACTCATCTTTTCCATAAGATGTAAATGGACTGGATTATTGCAGATATCACTGTAGGGGTGGTGTTTATGAGAGTAATCTGCGATTCCGGTATGAAATATGATCTGATAGCGGGGGTTTTCAATCTTGAATGAGCTTAATTAGAATTCTTTCATCTATTAGCCCGCTGTCAGCGTCAGCTGGTTATGTTTCACTGACTCTGAAGCTAATGGAAGGGAAAAAAAACAGCAAAAAATAGATAAGACTTTCGAAGAAAAATAGAATGCGCAGAAAAAAACATTTAGGGGAAAATAACGAAAGAATAACTCGAAATACACGAGTGAAGAAAAATGACCGGAAAATAATAACAGAGAAAGACAAGTAACATGGCAAAAGTAATAAAAGTTACTTCGTAAATTCCTAGTGCTGTTCTTGGGGAGTCTCTGCGGAACCAAAAGATATAATAGGTCTACTGTGACCACATGTACTCCGTAAGAGGCAAAGAACGTAAAGTGGTTCATTGGGTTGACAGACTCATCATACAAAACAAATTGCTACATAACCTAGCGTCTCAAGAGAACATGCATGCTTAGATGCAAGCTTCTTAAAATGTGATCAGCTGAAGTGGTGACTCCATGATATTTGGCAGCAGTAGGCAACCCAGGAGCTATAGCATATACTTTAGAAACACTGAGCTCTCTAAAGATCTACTATGATAAAATCATGTTATCTGGAATTGGAAATAGATGCAGCCTACTTGTTAACTTTATTTTTCTGCCTGCCGATCTGCTTTTTTCAATTCCATCGACAGAGCGGCGGAAAGTTCAAAGTACTGTAAATGATATTTTACCGAAAGTTAACTTTGAAATGAAAAGATCGCGCTCTTGGCCGATGCAGTTCATGAAAATAGAAGTGAATTTTAGTAAGCTGGGTCGTGGGTTTTCAATGAGAACGCGAAACCGTATCTTTAATGCTGGATATACTGGTCCTTCAAATTTCGGCGGGAGAGTCTATAATTTCCCTAGCTTAAAAATTCTTTCTTTTTTTTCCCTCCAGCACTTAAAGATCTAGGAAATCATCCATGTGATCCACCAGTAGAACGCGGTGACCGGTTGCCGATCTTTGCTCTATAGGGAGCGAGATTCACATGATGATGACGATGATTACCGCAAAGACAGAGAATACTTCATTTGACTATACAGGGGAATTGACAAACATAAAGATGTTTTAGGCGCTCGTAAGAAAGTGTTGTCTTGTGTTTCGCACTAATGACCGGTCAATAAAGCATCTTTTTTTGGGGATGCCTAGCTGGCCGGGAGGATAGTGTGATTCGCTTGTATGGCTAGGCCGTGTTGTCGTACGGAAGGTACGGGGTTCGAACCCTGGGTAAGCCACTCGCGTCTGTTGTTTTTCTGTTGTCTGGTGTTCTACTTCTTTATTTCTTACGAGCGCCTGAAAACATACCTTTATGTTTGTCTAATATTAATTTACTGTTTACAGGCCTCGGGTTTCCCTTCCTTATGTGGGTTTACTATACTGTGAGTTGACTATACAGTGGGTTGACTATACTGTGGGTTGACTATACTGTGGGTTGATTTTACCGTGGGTTGAATTTATCGTGGGTTGATTTTACTGTGGGTTGACTGTACTGTACGTCAACAATAATGTGGGTTGACAATACTATGGGTTGAATATACTGTGGGTTGACTTTACTGTGGGTTGATTATACTGAGAGTAGACTACTGTGGGTTGACTATACTGTGGGTTAACTATACAGTGGGTTAATTATACTGTGGGTTGACTATACTGTGGGTTTACTATACTGTGGGTTTACAATACTGTGAGTTTTCTATTCAGTGTGTTGACTGTACTGTGGATTAACTTTACTGTAAGTTGACTTCACTGTGGGTTGACTACACTGCAGGTTCACAACACTGTGGGTTGACTATACTGCGGGTTGACTATACTGTGGGTTGACTATACTGAAGGTTGACGTTACTGTGAGTTGACTTTACTGTTGGTTAACTATACTGTGGGTTAATTATACTGTGGGTTGACTATTCTGTGGGGTGACTATACTGTGAGTTTACTATACTGTGAGTTGACTAAAGTGTGGGTTGATTATACTGTGGACAAACTATACTGTGGGTTGACTTTACTGTGGGCTAACTATACTATGTGTTGACTTTACTGTGGGTTGACTATACTGTATTTAATGAGCCATTGCTAATTATGTCATTTTGATGTAAGCAATAACACGAAAGAATTTAAATTTTTTAACATGAATGAAGCTAGCTTGAGTGAAGACCAAACATGATTTGCGCTTAGTTTGTCACTATTTTATTTCTTCCTTACTCGATTCTTATGTCAATTCTTCATAAAAACTAATTTCTGTTATTTTTAAATGAGAAGATATTATACGGAAACATTGTTTCTAGGTTACTGATAACAAAATTCAATTTAAAAAAGCGAAATTTTTCTTTTCACAAATACAAGAGAGTATCGGAAAATTGGTGATAATGTGAAATGTTGAGGATAAAAAAGCAGAGGATCTATGAATTAGCTCTGATTTGACCACGCTTATTTCTCTCATAACATGGTGGTGTTTCAGATTTCTCTCACCGCTCTCATAAAGCCACACTTATTTCTTTCATAACGTTGGTGGTGTTTCAGACTTCTCTCAACGCTCTCATAAAGCCACATATATTTCTCTCATAACGTTCGTGGTGTTTCAGATTTCTCTCACCGCTCTCATAAAGCCACACTTATTTCTCTCATAACGTTGGTGGTGTTTCAGACTTCTCTCGCCGCTCTCATAAAGCCACATATATTTATCTCATAACGTTGGTGGTGTCTCATGATTCTCTCATCGCTCTCATAAAGCTACAACTATTTCTCTTAAAACGTTGGTGGTCTGTCTCAGGCTTCGTACATTTAAAAATGCAGATAAATTGTTGACAGTTTGACCACGTGAGTGTGTGTCAGGACTATAAATGTATGCTGTTACATTGCCCTTATAATTTTGCATGCCTTTAAAATTAATGGTCAAAGTACGTGTGGGGATGAAAAGATCCAATAACCAAGATGAGAGAGAGAGGAAAGGCAGAATGTTAGACAGGGCTGCACGCCCAATCCTTAACCCTTTGAAAATAAAGTTTGTTCTCTCATCGTTCTCATATAGCCACATATATTTCACTCATAATGTTGGTGGTCTGTCGCAGGCTTGTCTCATCCCCTTACAGTTTCTACCTCAAAGTTGTTGGCGGAGGTCATTCTACCAGTATGGTCCTCTTACGAGACCGACATTCTTTGATTGCACATTCTACTCTTTCATTGTCTTCCCCACATACAGAGATGTCTTTATGTCCAATCTTTATTTCGTTGAACAGATGATCTTTGTGTCTACAGTGGCTGGTCCTCAGGTTGAAATTGCACGTGATCTCTTCTTGTTGTGCTTCATCTTTATCTGACTTTGGGTGTACTCTATGTCACTGGTCTTTGAAGTATTTTGGTTTTTTTAAATGATAGCTTATATCGCTTTACATGTTATCCGGTCTCTTACTTTGAATTTTGCTTACACTTTAATTTCCTTCTCAATTTCGTGTATCTTGCTTTGGTAAGGAATCCAATAAGGGTTCAGTTAACATAGGAATATTCGAATAGTAGAATGTTAAAAGAACAGATAGTTGTGGAAGGACCTGATCTTCAAAGTCACTAGACACGATACATTATTCGGAATTCCGCAGCATAATAAAAAAAAAACACATCAGAAACATAATGCTAATTTTTATTGGCCAAATAGTCAAAGGCATGCTGGTAATTACGATATCTGCCTAGTGCGTCAGACATACCCTCAAGAAGAGCTGATAACTGCTGTATATGATAAAAGAAATGTATGAAACAGGAACTAATATACGAGATAACTTGTGAAGTTAGCCTACATATTATAACGAGCATTAAGACGCAAAGGATAACATAGTGTTCTATACTACTGGACACAAGTTAAGGGCCGCAATTCAGTTTAGACAAGGTTTATATACTGAAGCACATTAAAAACGCACCACTATTATATATACTGATGCCGAGAAGCTGGCAAAAAAAAGGTGTGGGAATTGATTTTCCCCGTGTTTGCCATGAGGTAGAGAGCGAATGGCTGCTGGAATGGAAAGTGCAAGATTCAACCCACGGGTGTGTGTACAGACTACATGAAAACGATGAAAGTTACACGTGCAACACGATTCCCAACAGCTATGACCCTGAAAATGTGTACGCGTTGTGGCAGTATACTCGGTATAAAAAGGCCGTTGAGATAAAACACCCAGTACATGTGCTTGAAATGCCACGACTATCTGAAAACGACCGCCAACGAGCCATTGGTATGTTGGAGACCGGAATGAGCTCGCGGGCCATTGCCAGAAGGATGAATTGCCACCACAGCACTATTGTACGTCTCAATGAACGTTACGGAACCACTGGCAGTGCCCGGGATAGACTTCGGAGTGGCCAACCACGAGTTAGTACTCCTGCGCAAGATCGTCATATTGTGCTGAGTCACCTAAGGCATCATACTCTCCCGGCAAGTCAAACAGCAAGAGCAATAGTGGGTAGACATGGGCAAGTCTCTCGAATGACAGTCATACGACGATTCAGAGATACAGGCCTTACTGCAAGACGACCTTATGTTGGGCCAAACTTGACACACAGACATCGTTAGCAGCGCCTGCAATGGGCAGAGCAACATATCAGATGGACTAGACTGCAGTGGAATGCTGTCCTATTCATAGACGAGAACAGATTCAACATATCCTTTGCAGATGGACGTATGCGGATTTAGCGACGATGTGAAGAGCGCTTTGCAGATTGCTGTGTCAACCGATTTCGAGGTGGCAGTATTCACATTTGGGGAGGATTCAGTTTTCACCATCGCTTGCCTCTTCACGTCTTCCGTGAAAATGTTAATGCTGTGACATATCGAGATGAGGTTCTGGATGCACTGAATGCTCCTGCGTTCACAATTTATCCAGACTTGCAGCTTCTCCAGCAGGATAACGCACGTGCATTTTTTTGTATTTTTGGTTTTCTCCCTTGCCTGCACAGAATGCAATGAATTTCATAACAATCAAATGTACAAATTACTGACCAGCATGGATTCATAGGAAAATGAATAAAGATTCCAAATATGTAAACTTGTACACACTTATATTTACATTTCACACTCTGTTCCTGGATTATACAGGTGGTGCGTTTTTAATGTGCTTCAGTATATAATTCTTCCTGAGCAGGGTCGATTTCCCAAATGTCCGGTAGCTTGAAATCTCTCAAGAAGTCTCTGAATGGTAGAGTGGGACACTGCTAAACGTCTTGCAACATGACGAACAGATTGACCATCCTGAATCCATGCCATGGCTCGACCACGGTCTACAGTGCTGAGACTTCTCCTTGGTGGCATGGTTAATGCAGTGATCATTTCGACCACTTGTCATACTAATTTATTGCATACCAAAGGTGAACACTCTTTACCGATGATCATTTTCCACGTGCATTCAAATTCAACTCACTTTTTCATCTTTTGAACTAGTGGGGCGTGTTGCAAAAACCATGAGTTTTTGCAGCAACAAAGGCAATTTTCACGTACGGGTTAAAGTGACCCAGTTTTTAGACATTTAAAAAAAACTAACCTAGTGCACACAGAAATGTATACACATTTCTCTGAGCTCAGTTTTAATGACATTTTCACTTGTCTTTACAGTTTGCCAATCAATTATATAATCCTTGTCTAAAGTGAATGGCGGCCCTTAACTTTTGTCCAGTAGTATAGTTTGGTTATAATACAGTCAAACCTAACAAGAGCTGAAAAAATGCGCATGTGATGGAAAGAGCAATACATTTAGGAAACCTGTTGACAGCATTACAAGGAATCCACAGGGCAAGAAAGTCAGAGGTATGTGGTAAAGTGGGATGTTATAAATATTTATAGGGGACTTAGTGTACTGACTGAGATCAGCTGTGAAGGTATCTGTATCTAATAAATGTGGTGTATTACAGATAACCTTACTTGCTACCACATTTATACCCCAGTCAGGCTTATCCTGGAATATTGTAATGACTACGTTGAATGTCTAGGGTTATGATAATGATGAAGTGTATGTTCACAACAACCAACAGACAGATAAACAATTTATTTTAATCCACAATACTTTACAATACTATGACACTCACACACATAGAACACTCTATAAGACTATCTTAATAAGTCAAGTTTAACTTTAAAAATATGTATTAATTTCTTTCAATAATAAATATCCTGATTCAACTACAAAGTGAACCAGGAATCACAATCAAATGTAATTACAGGTTGTATGTACACTATTTATAGATATGATCTTTGTATTGACATATATTATTATTATTACAATATGTGTGTAAGTTGTGATGTAGTACTATGAGGTAATACTGGCTCTTTCAAGCTAGGTGGTTGTTAGTCATCATGACTTCAAGTGTCTGTTTCTGGTGGAAATAGTATTGGAAAAGTTCACAGTTCCTGTCATTTGAAACAATTGATTGTCCCTCTTTATTTAATATACTGTCAATTTTAGAGGGGGGTACATAAGATTGAGCTGCTCTGGCCAACGAATCTTATCTTCTGTGAGGGCGGCAGGAAACAGTCTCCACTGCTCGCTTGCTTCACCGTTTCCTTGAGAAACAATACTGGTCGCTATCTTGACCAAGGAGTATGCTGCCAGCCTCTGGATTCAGCAAAACTCAGACCAGGTGCTGCTTCAATACGTTAGGACCACGGTCCCTGAAACAAGAAGGTTGTACCTCCCTTCCAAACTAATTTATAATCTATTTCCACACTGAAGCACAATACATAACAAACACCGAGTTCAGCGCAGTAGGCCAACTGTTAGCTTCTCATGAACAATATACACCAGTATTCCTCTCCCTAATGGTTACAACGCCTCTGCAATTCCAGCATTATTTCCTTATATTCAATAATATAGGTGTCATAGTACTATTTGGCCATCCCATATAGGCCTATGCAGTTATACTCCTCTCCGACAAGTTTTGTTCCTGGTGGAGCAATATCTAGGCTTTTCCTCATGGTTGCTACTGAACTACACACATATACAGACATAAATTATCAATTCACATTCAATTTTCATCTAAAAGATATCAAATATTTCTAGCTTACCACAATTCATGGAAATAATACACAAAATACGTTGACTGGCAATGAGTTATGGCACAATTCCGATCTGCCTCTGTCCCAGGCTTTCATAAGAAAAATATGAGCTGGATCTCAACGCACTTGCTTCTCAGTAAGTTTATTTTCAAAATGTGGCACTGAACAGACGCTCCTAATTGACTATATCAAATGGTCTAACCAATAAGACCATGTTTACAAAAGTATTTGAAAAAAAGTACCCTTCCTACCGTTTCCCGTAACAACCAAAAATAGTATCTGCAATCGACTAATCATGTTTAGGCTTACATATTCTTCTAGCCAATGAAATCGGATTTAACTTGTTGGCCTATTTCCCGTAAAATAGTGGTTTCAAAACATGCCACTGAGCAATTATGATTTGGTGCTGTCAGACAACCTCACTATTTTATTTTGGCTATAATTTGTTAATTCCTAGACTATTTGCGTAACACTTAACATATTCTTTGTCAGCAAGTCCTAAGGAACCCAAATATATAAATTTAATGGAGCTAAGTGGCTGCGTTCAAAATATGTATTTTCTTCTACCACCCGTTCACTTCGATACGATGGGGTGTCTTCTGTACTGTCAGGATTTCAGACGTAAAACAGTATAATGTCATGTTTCCTAATAAGCATTAAACATGTTTTTTTAAAACCTAACCGTGTATTGGTAGTGTTTTTTATCACTGTCTATTTGAAAAAAAAGTTAGTGCTTCATGCCTTTCGCTTTGGGGGTGGCATTAAGTGTATATCGCGAGACGGCGTGTTAGTATTGAATGCGTTCCTCCTTCTCTCTCTTCTAAGTTCGTCTGTCTTTTCATTACGCAGTGTATAAAATAAAATTAATGCTAGTATTAATCTAGGTCATTAAGCAGTGTGCGTATCTCAAGGTTTTCTAAGAAACACAGTACCGGTTTTATTTTTTAGAAACGCGTGTATGCTGCTGTAGGCTTTACTATCAAACGTGAAAGCGTTACACTATGCAGACGAAGTAGAAAAAGGGGGATTTTTGTAAGCCATTGTGACAGCACTGGTCTTTTACCATTCTTCTTTCCTTTTATTGCATTACTTCGTTAGGCTTTACATTTACTTTTTAAATTTATATATGTGGATTTAGAATGTTTCACGACAAGGTAGACCAAAAACTAATGGAGAAGAGAACAAAGGCAGCGATGAAAATCAAGACATGGAAATAGCGTGAGCTGATGGTACGCAACAGGAGGACTTGACACATGTTTGTGGAGCTAATAGTATTGATTGGTTGAAATCTAGCAAGGTCGCAAAGGGATCTGGACCACGGTGCAGAGGTGTTTCATTGGAAACGATACCCTCATGGTGGATTTGGTCTAGTGTGAATAAAAAAATTACTGGTAACAATTCCTGATGCCATCACAGGAACAGCTATGCTATGGACCCCTGAAAGAAAGCGAAAGAGAAGCCGACCAAAAAACAACCTGGCGGAGAACTATGGAGACCGAGATGCAAAGAATGAACCAGAGCTGGGGCACTGTACGAAGGGTGGCCACCGACCGTGCAAAGTGGAAGCAGTTTGTTGCTGCCCTACAAGACGCCACCAGGCGTGATGGCCACACTGCGTGCTTTGACAGTTGGCGGCTAAGGATCAAAAAAGAAGAAGAAGAAGGTCAAACAATTATTCACGACCCTGCCCCAGCTCACAGTGTTACCTAATCTCCTTTAGACAATGTATAGAAAGAAAAAGATGTTGTGGAAAAAACAGAAAATGTTACCTCAATCAGTCTGTGGAGATTTTAAGTCATGTGTTTTGTGTATGCCTCTATGTATGTATGTATATATGCATGTATATATGCATGTATCTATGCATGTATCTATGCATGTATGTATGTATGTATGAATGTATGTATGTATGCATTAATGTAGACCAGCCTTCCTGTCTCTCTCTGTGCGTTTGTGTTTGAATGTAAGTACACATGTAAGTACATACTTCCGAACGAAAGCATGTATGCATAGATGTACACATTGATGCATGTATGTCATTATCTCGTGTGTACCCATGTACGCAATGTAAAATTGTACTTTACGTGCATTAATAACAGTTGGTATGTATTTTTAAAATACTATACCTCTGTATATATGCTTGTGTGTATCGTTTATGTATGTATACATAATTTATGTATGCATGTATTCATATTTGAATGTATGTTTAAATATATATGTGTGCACGAACGCAGTTGGACAGGTGGAGAAATAGACTAGACCGAGAGATGTAATACACGTATTTCAACCAGCACGAGAGATGTAATACACTTATTTCAACCAGCTGTGCTGTCACATTGTATGTCTTTATGTCTGTCAGCTCCTCGATACCTTTGATTCTTTTCTCTTGTCTTCTCTATTGCCTTCCATTTTGATGTCACGTGCATTTGTTAATGGTCGGTCGGACTTTGTCCTCACAACGCGTCAAAAGATATTTATACACTCATTGGTTCATTAAGCCCTCTGCTTCGTATGGAGCACCGTTTTTCAGAAAGGTCAAGGCAAGTCTTCGTGACATGTGCCATCAGCTCAAGGTCTTACAATGTCTGTTTTATTCCTTTCGTTCTGTCTTTCATGTTGTTGACTATTTTAATATGAAACAAATATAAAGGTATGTTATCAGGCACTCGCAGGAAATAAAGAAGTAGAACACCAGACAACAGAAAAACAACAGACATGAGTGGCTTACCCAGGATTTGAACACTGGACCTTCCGTGCGACAACCCCGCCTAGCCATGCAAGCGAATCACACTATCCGCTCTGCCATCTACGCATCATCAAAAATGATGTTTCAATGGCAGGTCAACAGTGCGAACCACAATACATGACACCAGAAGTCCACCATGGGCAGTTCAGCCTATTAATGACGCAATCACTTCTGTTGTATTTCTATCAAGCAGTATAGGCCGAATCCAACAAGACAAGGACCTTAATACTGTGTCCAGTAAATGATAGTAGACTAGAACAGTGAGAACAGGATAGTGGGTAGGTTTAGTATTGTATAAACATTTATTACACATAATTGAGGGAAACCCGAGGCCTGTAAACAGTAAATTAATATGAAACAAATATAAAGGTATGTTATCAGGCACTCGCAGGAAATAAAGAAGTAGAACACCAGACAACAGAAAAACAACAGACATGAGTGGCTTACCCAGGATTTGAACACTGGACCTTCCGTGCGACAACCCCGCCTAGCCATGCAAGCGAATCACACTATCCGCTCTGCCATCTACGCATCATCAAAAAATGATGTTTCAATGGCAGGTCAACAGTGCGAACCACAATACATGACACCAGAAGTCCACCATGGGCAGTTCAGCCTATTAATGACGCAATCACTTCTGTTGTATTTCTATCAAGCAGTATAGGCCGAATCCAACAAGACCCTTAGGACCTTAATACTGTGTCCAGTAAATGATAGTAGACTAGAGCAGTGAGAACAGGATAGTGGGTAGGTTTGGTATTGTATAAACATTTATTACAATAAGGGAGGGAAACCCGAGGCCTGTAAACAGTAAATTAATATGAAACAAATATAAAGGTATGTTATCAGGCACTCGCAGGAAATAAAGAAGTAGAACACCAGACAACAGAAAAACAACAGACATGAGTGGCTTACCCAGGATTTGAACACTGGACCTTCCGTGCGACAACCCCGCCTAGCCATGCAAGCGAATCACACTATCCGCTCTGCCATCTACGCATCATCAAAAATGATGTTTCAATGGCAGGTCAACAGTGCGAACCACAATACATGACACCAGAAGTCCACCATGGGCAGTTCAGCCTATTAATGACGCAATCACTTCTGTTGTATTTCTATCAAGCAGTATAGGCCGAATCCAACAAGACAAGGACCTTAATACTGTGTCCAGTAAATGATAGTAGACTAGAACAGTGAGAACAGGATAGTGGGTAGGTTTGGTATTGTATAAACATTTATTACACATAATTGAGGGAAACCCGAGGCCTGTAAACAGTAAATTAATATGAAACAAATATAAAGGTATGTTATCAGGCACTCGCAGGAAATAAAGAAGTAGAACACCAGACAACAGAAAAACAACAGACATGAGTGGCTTACCCAGGATTTGAACACTGGACCTTCCGTGCGACAACCCCGCCTAGCCATGCAAGCGAATCACACTATCCGCTCTGCCATCTACGCATCATCAAAAAATGATGTTTCAATGGCAGGTCAACAGTGCGAACCACAATACATGACACCAGAAGTCCACCATGGGCAGTTCAGCCTATTAATGACGCAATCACTTCTGTTGTATTTCTATCAAGCAGTATAGGCCGAATCCAACAAGACCCTTAGGACCTTAATACTGTGTCCAGTAAATGATAGTAGACTAGAACAGTGAGAACAGGATAGTGGGTAAGTTTAGTATTGTACAAACATTTATTACAAATAAGGGAGGGAAACCTGAGGCCTGTAAACAGTAAATTAATATGAAACAAATATAAAGGTATGTTATCAGGCACTCGCAGGAAATAAAGAAGTAGAACACCAGACAACAGAAAAACAACAGACATGAGTGGCTTACCCAGGATTTGAACACTGGACCTTCCGTGCGACAACCCCGCCTAGCCATGCAAGCGAATCACACTATCCGCTCTGCCATCTACGCATCATCAAAAATGATGTTTCAATGGCAGGTCAACATTAATAGGCTGAACTGCCCATGGTGGACTTCTGGTGTCATGTATTGTGGTTCGCACTGTTGACCTGCCATTGAAACATCATTTTTTGATGATGCGTAGATGGCAGAGCGGATAGTGTGATTCGCTTGCATGGCTAGGCGGGGTTGTCGCACGGAAGGTCCAGTGTTCAAATCCTGGGTAAGCCACTCATGTCTGTTGTTTTTCTGTTGTCTGGTGTTCTACTTCTTTATTTCCTGCGAGTGCCTGATAACATACCTTTATATTTGTTTCATATTAATTTACTGTTTACAGGCCTCGGGTTTCCCTCAATTATGTGTAATAAATGTTTATACAATACTAAACCTACCCACTATCCTGTTCTCACTGTTCTAGTCTACTATCATTTACTGGACACAGTATTAAGGTCCTAAGGGTCTTGTTGGATTCGGCCTATACTGCTTGATAGAAATACAACAGAAGTGATTGCGTCATTAATAGGCTGAACTGCCCATGGTGGACTTCTGGTGTCATGTATTGTGGTTCGCACTGTTGACCTGCCATTGAAACATCATTTTTTGATGATGCGTAGATGGCAGAGCGGATAGTGTGATTCGCTTGCATGGCTAGGCGGGGTTGTCGCACGGAAGGTCCAGTGTTCAAATCCTGGGTAAGCCACTCATGTCTGTTGTTTTTCTGTTGTCTGGTGTTCTACTTCTTTATTTCCTGCGAGTGCCTGATAACATACCTTTATATTTGTTTCATATTAATTTACTGTTTACAGGCCTCGGGTTTCCCTCAATTATGTGTAATAAATGTTTATACAATACTAAACCTACCCACTATCCTGTTCTCACTGTTCTAGTCTACTATCATTTACTGGACACAGTATTAAGGTCCTTGTCTTGTTGGATTCGGCCTATACTGCTTGATAGAAATACAACAGAAGTGATTGCGTCATTAATAGGCTGAACTGCCCATGGTGGACTTCTGGTGTCATGTATTGTGGTTCGCACTGTTGACCTGCCATTGAAACATCATTTTTTGATGATGCGTAGATGGCAGAGCGGATAGTGTGATTCGCTTGCATGGCTAGGCGGGGTTGTCGCACGGAAGGTCCAGTGTTCAAATCCTGGGTAAGCCACTCATGTCTGTTGTTTTTCTGTTGTCTGGTGTTCTACTTCTTTATTTCCTGCGAGTGCCTGATAACATACCTTTATATTTGTTTCATATTAATTTACTGTTTACAGGCCTCGGGTTTCCCTCAATTATGTGTAATAAATGTTTATACAATACTAAACCTACCCACTATCCTGTTCTCACTGTTCTAGTCTTGACTATTTTAACTTTATGTACTTAAGGTGGTGGGGAGAGAGGGAGGATATTACTTGCCGACATGTTAGAGAAGATAGACTGATAAACAAGAAGACCACGACAGGGAGATAAACAAAGTTTAAGGTTCTTAAATACTCAGAGACATACACAAATATTTCTTTGAAGCTCCCTACGGAGCATGCGAACTAAAGCGCAGTTACAGAAATCTAGGCATTCTAAGTGCTCCTGCAGGGTTTTGTTTGTTTGTTTGTAGGAATCTGTTTTAAATTATGGGATTGCCGTAACATTTGTCCTTCTTTTTCACCTCTTAACCCTCAAAGGGACACAGGTCTTCAACAAATTTATGCCGTCTCCCTGTCCCGTGCGTCAGCTCAGGGTCTTTCTATGTTTTTTCATCCCCTCCAGGTCTGTTTTCCAAGTGTTTTTTGGTCTTCCAACATTTGCCCTATCAACTCCTGAAGACTTGCCTGATGGGATCAGTAGCTGTCTTATTCCGTCTTTAGACTTCTTTTACTTCTCACGGCTCCCCGGAAATGACACGGAGTGTCCAGACAGAAGACACAATTAATTATAAAATAGTGATAATACTTTCACAGCTAGTTCCTTTTTATGTTAATGCAGGAACAGAAGTGAACCCCAAAGTTTGAAGGTTCTGTAAAAAAATAAACGACGTAGTTTTCTGTGTCAATGCAAAAGGATTAAAGACACTAGGAAGACTAAGACAGACAAGAATCAATATAAGGAAGAAAGTTAATAAGAGAAGGTTCTTAACTAACATAAGGTATATTCAAACACTTTATATGTGGCACTGAATTTGCCTGCTACGCTCATCGCGACCACGTAAACATATAACGCTACATAAAAAGAATCATTTCCTTTACGCTCCTTGCGGAACATGGAGTTCCCATTGCAGCTGGGGCTCTTGTAAGAAGCCTGCAGCAAGTAGTTGTAGTGGTGGCAATTTGTTTTACATGATGAGGTTTCCAGCCCATAACCAAACCTCAATTTAGTCACCTTGTAGGTCACCCTTGTAGGACACCCTTGTAGGACACCCTTGTAGAACACCCTTATGGGTGTAGTAGTATTACTATTGATTGGTCTCTTCACACGCCCCGGGACTACCCGAGAACTGTAGAAAAATCACAAGAAAGTAAATCAGTGAATTCACTGTACAGCCTGAAATATAAACACAAGTGACACTGTAATGTAATTTCCAACAAACCGGTATAATTTCTGCATCTAATTCTATATCTAACGAATCTAATCAACATAATTTATGTTTGTTTTTCTCAACATTATTAGATTAATCTTATCCTAGAGGAATTTAGCTTCTCGAAGTTTATGTCCCCACCGCTTCATCTGACGCCATCTGTTTTATGTTCAGTAGAAAGAGTCCACGTAAGATGTTTTTCTCTTGTTTTCTAAATGAAAATAATAATCATTCTGCACGTTAAAAACTCTTAAGTACGTATGTGCAAGTGTACTTTTGTGTGTTCTAAGTGTGTGTGTATGTTTTCTACGTGTCCGTGCATGCTATTTTCTTTGTGTGTCGGAGTATTTGGGTGCCGTGTGTGAATAGAGAGAACCAAGAATATCACACGTCTCAGAATTTCCACGACCCATAAACATGTATGAAGCCAAGCACTGAAGCTCTGCCAAATTCTGGCTATGTTTTCTTTTGTTCTATTTTAGTTCAACCCGCTGCCAGTAGAAACAAGAAGACAAACATAACGGCGTGTCACGTTCCGTCTTCGGAGGTGCTCAGTTACATTTCTTCTAAGCTTTTTTGCTTCTCTGAACTGCTATCGTTTTGCTCCACAAAATTCACTCAACTGGAAATACGGACTGGTTTTATTTATAGCGATAGAGATCATGTAAGTGCATAAATTTGTCTTTATGAAGATCTTCAACGAAGTGTTAAAAGCAATACATTCAACAACATACTCTATTAAAACGCGAATTTAAGTCCTAGAAATAAGTTGCTGATGGGAATGGGCGTTGTTTGGGCGTATGTGCGATGAGTGTTTTGTGAACGCGCGGCAGCAGTATTAAAAAAAAACCCCCACAAAAATACATATCTTGATAAAAATGAGATATCTTAGAGTACGATTTTGGAAGAGTTACTACAACACATTCTTTCTTTTTTATTGTGCTGTTAATTTAATTTTACATAACCACGTTCCTGTTAACTGGTTGGTTTTTTGGCTCCTGCACAAGAAATGGGGTGTATATCCCGCGCATGTGATACTCAGTTCATCCACATGTAGGTTATAATTGTGGTATAGAGTGTTCATTTATCAATTTTGCTTCTAGAATTTTGAAGGTCACCTACCTCCTGACATGTACGTCAACAAATTATCTACTGACTTTTTGACAAAGCCCACATCATTTTGGTTTTTCTTTTCGCTCCTTATGAAACATGAATCCACCACAGAAACTTATGAATCATGAATCCACCACAGAAACTTATGAAACATGAATCCACCACAGAAACTTATGAAACATGAATCCACCACAAAAACTTATGAATCATGAATCCACCACAGAAACTTATGAAAACATGAATCCACCACAGAAACTTATGAAACATGAATCCACCACAGAAACTTATGAAACATGAATCCACCACAGAAACTTATGAAACATAAATCCACCACAGAAACTTATGAAACATGAGTCCACCACAGAAACTTATGAAACATGAATCCACCACAGAAACTTATGAAACATGAATCCACCACAGAAACTTATTCCCTTGAAGGAAGCTTGTATCAAAGTATTTTTGTGCACTTGAAGCGGTGGTTTGTGAGCAACTTGTTTACATGATAAGGTTGCCAGCATTATGCACGGTCTCATTTTTTGACGCTGCTTATGCCATGCTCACGTAGCTTCAGCCCTATTCTGTCTTTGTCTCATCAGACACCCCCGGGAATTCTACCTGGGCCCATAACCTAACCCTGATTTTTTTTTATTTTTAACTGTTCAGAGGAAACAAAAACATAACCAGTTTTAACTTTGAAAGAAAATCAACTGCAACCACAAAGACCCAAGCCACCTAGACGAAGAAAAATACTTACATAGTTGTTCCTCTTCTACCCTAGGGAGTAGAGGTTTACCAGAGAGAGCGCCATACTATCCTATCGGCTGTCTTCATGGCCTGGTTCCAATCTAGTCCTCGGTCCTTCGGAGATTGTCTAATGTTCTCCTCCCAGCGAACTCTGGGTTGTCCTGGAGGTGTGGATCTCTGGCTCATGGTTTGAAAGAAACAAGCACAGAACAAGGATTGGGAGGAAACCAAAAGGAACACGCTACACCAATGAACTTTATCCTTGCAAAGAAAACCAACACACAAGATTGTTTCAGCCTCATATGCCTCCATACGTGACGATTCTTCTTCTTCATTCGCTATCATATAACCACATTCATCTGTCATAAAATACTTATTCCTGACAGCAAGGTCTTTAATATTTACGCCCTTATATATGTCGCGAAATTGGTTTCAAGTCATTGCAAACGGGTTCAGTCAGATTTATAAACCCATCAACGATCGATTGACCGCTTTCAAAATGGCGGCGTATCACCGAAATGTGTATCAGACAGGAAATCGCCAAGGATAAATAAAAGCAGAAGGGAATCAGTATGAAAAGGATTTTACATTTCAGTACAGGGAAGGATTGTGTATAACTGCATATAAGAAGGAACGGTAGGAAGTTCTCATTTACGGAGATATATGCGTATTTCGGCTGCCCACAGTTACGCTAAAAGCGTGTAACCCACTTCTGTTCTAAATATTAAAATCAATAAATAACAGTTTGGGAATTTACATGGATAGGAAGATAGAGTTTTATCAGCTGTATAAAACAAGATAAGATGGAACAATATGGATATTATATATGCCGAGAATGAGAAAGGCAAAATTTCAGTCGACGCACAGATTGGCTGAAATCGATGTTCGGGAAAGATTTCTTTTGGCCTAGTTCTAGCTGTGACGTCAGTACCCTCCTATACGTCCGCGCTAAGCGTATATAAACGTATCGGTAAAAACTGGAGAGATACACATCGAAAGAGGTTTGAGACAGACTGGAGGCAGAGTTTCGCCACTACCCATGAATTGTGAGCGGATCGCCAGAAACATTGTTCAGTCCAGTATCTGAAGTCTGAGGGTTCCATGAACTAACTCAAACCAGACTGTCCAGTATCAGAAGCCGGTGTCGTTCATCCGAGGCAATCCCACAAAAGTGCAGGACCCCAAAGAGTAAACTTCAACTGGTCATTGGCATCCCTACTGTTGGGCCTACCAAGTCTGATATCAGCAAAGGACAGTTCAGTTTCAGCAGTATCAAGTTGGAAAGATAAGTGTCCTGTTTGACACTGACCACCTATACATGTGAAACAGCCAATAGTTGAAAACAATAAGTAACCATACAGAAACTCAGTCAACTGATGACAGTTATCCTTAAATTCAAAGGACTAATAACAGTGATTTCAGTAACTTTATTATTTAAGATCTTGAAGTCTAAACCAACAATAATAGTAATTGTGTGAATACTTATATATATATACATGTGTATGCTCTTTTCCAACTAGTAGAAATAGAATATTAGTGTAATTATTAAACTATTTTAACTGTACCTGAGGATTTATTCACTTCTTCCATTTTGTGGGTTCAGTGAATGTACATTTTACTTATCCCCTAGAATATAAGTAATCATAAGATAGTCACAGGGAGGAGACACCTTAAATCCTGGTACTACTTCTTACCAACTGGGCCAGGGTTTTCACAGTCTGACTATTTTTATGATAACAATACACCAGTGCTTATTTCTAAGACTGGGGTATTACTTGTAAGGTCAGAACTCTTTACTGGCATACTCTTACATAATAAATACTTTTAAATAACCCCCCGCTACAGTCTTCATAGCTCCCCCATATTTTAAGCTGGATGATATCTAGCTTAACTATTGGGTACAAGACAATTGCAAATCGACCATTCCGAGGTTAGTTTTCCTTCCTTCTATCCTCCTCAAGCTCTGTGCGATGGCGACTTAGAAAATCTGCGCCCACATTCTGTTTTCCCGGAATATATTCAATAGTGAAGGAATATGGCTGAATCAATAAGGACCATCTTAGTAAGCGAGTATTTGCATGACGTGATGAGGCCAAAAATGACAGGGGTTGATGATCGCACTGGACCACAAATGGTTTGCCATACAAATAGGGTTGAAACTTATTGATGGCCCACACCAATGCTAAACATTCCCTCTCTATAGTAGAGTAATTCTTTTCTGCCGCGTTCAACTTGCGGCTGGCATAAGCAACAGGAAACAGTTCCTCATTCTGGGTCTGAGATTTTTGCAAAAGCGCGGCCCCAATTCCTACATTGCTTGCATCAGTCCGTACTATAAACTCTTGCGTCAGATCTGGTAACTTCAGAATAGGCCTACTAGTGAGTCTATGCTTCAATTCTGAATATGCATGCTCACACTCTGCCGTCCACTTTATTGTGTCAGGTTTCCTTTCTTTGTCAGATCCGTCAAAGGTGCACATAAGGTGTTGAAGTCTTTGATGTACTTTTGATAGAATCCTCCTAAGGATACGAACGACCTCCCATCCTTTTTTGTCTGTGGTCTAGGTGCATTCCTTAACTTTTCTATATTTTTGGGATCAGGAGACATGTTTCCATGACAAATTGTATGTCCCAAAAATTCTAATTCCTGACATCCGATTACAAACTTTGTTGGACGAGCAGTCAAACCTGCCTCTCTGAGTCTACCCAGTAACATTGATAGAGAATGTAGATGATCCTCAAATGTTTCCGTGGCTATGAGAATGTCATCCATAAAGTTGGTGATGTTAGAGTTGTTCAAGGGTTCCAGCAATTTCCTCATCATCCTTGAAAATACGCTTGGTGCGTTTTTCAACCCGAATGGTAGTACATTAAATTCGTAGTGACCATCCGAAGTGCTAAAAGCCAGCATGTGTCGGATCTCGGGTTTGACAGGAATCTGGTAATATCCCTTACTTAAATCGACCTTAGAGAAATATTTCGCAGTACTTAGCGTCGAGAACAGCTGATTGGTATCCGGTAATGGATCAGCTTAGGTTTCAGTGATCGCATTCAATTTCCGGTAATCGATACAGAGTCTGTGTTCTCCATTTGGTTTTCTCAACAGTACAACACTTGAACTGTAAGGTGATTCTGACTTGGAAATGATTTGTTCTTGCAACAGATAATCAATTTCCTCCTTCAATGCCTGTGCCTTGGCATATGGTATAGGGTAGGTCTTCATGCAGATAGGTGTTGGATCGATGACCTTCATATCATATGTCAATTTGTTGGTGCATCCGGGTTTATCAGTTAACACATCTGCATGTGTTTTTAAAACTTCTTTAACTTGCTCCCTCTGTTCCTGAGTTAACTGAGTACTAATTTTGACTTGTTCATATGTCTCAGTCGGTCTTAATGGATACTCTATTGAGGTAAGTGGTTCATGCTTCATTTCGGTTGCGATGGCCAGAGTCATCATATGAGCTACCTCCGTTGATGTCCTGTCATAATATTTCTTTAACAGATTAACATGGTACACCCTTTCTTTGCCCTTCTTGTCAATTTTGTAATTAGTCCTCGATATTTTCTCTAGCACGTTATATGGACCCTGCCAACCAATCTGCAGTTTGTTGTTACTGCTGGGCAATAGAAGAAGCACTTTTTTCTCCAACAGCAAGTTCCCTATCCTTTGCTTTCTTGTTATAGTATTCAGTATGTTTCTTTCTGGCTCTGCGAAGATTGTCATTAGCCAATTTCCAGCCCATTTTCAGTCGAGTGGTCAACTCATTTACATACTGAATTGATGAAGTGACACTTTCCTCTGCCTTCTCATCTGTCCAAGTCCGCAGCAATGCTTCCAGTGGACCTTTTATAGGCCGACCAAACAACAATGTGGCCGGTGCCATTCTTGTGGAATTGTGTGGGACTTCCCGGTATGCGAATAATGCAGCGGGTAAGTATACATCCCATGTTTCAGGTTTTTCACTTGCCAGCTTCCTGAGAATAGAAATGAGCGTACCATTGAACCGCTCGACTTGACCATTTCCTTGTGGGTGATAAGGAGAGCAATGATAATGTCTGGCTCGAAAAATCCTGAACACTTCTTGGGTTAGCTTTCCCTTGAACTGGGAACCATTGTCCGTCAATATTTGATGCGGGAAGCCTAACCGGGTGAATATGGTCAACAATGCCTCTGCCACATGCTTAGAATCTATAGATGCCATAGCTACGGCCTCTTCCCACATAGAGCATGTATCAACTAGAGTTAAGATATAACTATTCCTTCTCTTAGTCCTAGTGAGGGGTCCAACAATATCCACTGCAACTCTCTCGAATGGAGTACCCATGATTGGCATTTCTCCTAGAGTTGCTGGTGCAGTCCCATGCTTGGGGGCTACACGTTGACACTCTGGACAAGATTTCACATATCGTTTGATATCTTCCGTGATCCCTGGCCAGTAATAGTGACAAGCTATCCGTTGACTTGTGGCACCAATTCCCATGTGTCCACTAAATGGAATAGCATGTGCGAGCTCCATAACTTTCTCCCTGTATGACTTTGGTACTACCAGCTGTCCATGTCCTTGAGGTCCTGTACCAGCTTTTCTATACAGTAGTCCATTTTTCATATACAAGTCTCCTTTTTCTGGAGGGTTATGGGCCTTTGGCAATTTGCCAAAACAAGGCTTCAATGTGCTGTCTGCTTCTTGAGCCCGTTTCATTTCAGTCGAATGAAATTTTAAGTTGGTGTCCCTCTCTATGTTCCTGGAGTCAGACCTGGTCTGGGTTTCTGCCATAACCATAGGTTTTACAGGGTCTCCCAAGAAAACATATTTACGCCCCAACATTAGGGGGTAAAAGGGATCATCTAACACTGCTGCATTTATCTCCCCTTCCACATAGCGACAACTGACATGAATCTTTGCTATGGGTAAAGTAAGGGGTGATGTTCCTTTTAGTGGCCCTTGAATGTCTACTGTTTCTGTGGTGATTTGTTCAGGGCACACCAGAGATGCACACACGACTGCGTCATAGGACAAACCTGTGTCATACATTCCTGTGACTTGTTTGCCATTCACAGTCACTATCTCCTGGGTAGGTGGGTGATGGAGGCTATTCTGACTCACAGTCAGTTCCTTCCTAACAGAAGTCCTCACCTGTAGACATGCAGCATGATGAAGGGGTTTTTTCCTCCCACATTCATCAGTGTTGTGGTTGCTCATCTTACAAAATTTGCACCACTTATCTCCCTGTTGTAGGGTTTCTTTTCCTGAGTCTGAGGGTTCTTGTCCTTATTATCAAATCTTGGCTTATTTCTGTATGGATGATCCTTCTGGTCAAACTGGGTATTCTGCGGTGGTGGCTTATATCCTTCTACCTGCTTCCTTTTTGTTCCCACCAATTCAGCTTGAGCTGCTTGGTATCTCTCTGCACATTTCAAAATGTCTTCCAGCCTCTCTGCTCCTTGTTCCATAAGGAATTTCCTCATTTCTTGAGACATGGAATCTTTCACTTGCTCTAACATAACCATTTCTTTCAGATCCTCGTAGGTTTTCTGATACTTACCTAAACTACTCCATTTCAACAAATACGTTTCTAGCCTAGCTGAGAACTGGTTATATGTTTCTCCAGGTAGAGGTTTAGAAGTTCTAAATTTCTTCCTATATGCCTCAGAGTTCTTTTCATACCGGATCAGTAAGGCTTGCTTAGTATTTCATAATTTTCCTGATCTTCTTTGGGGAGTTTCAGAAACACATCATATGCAATACCTCTCAATCCATGAGATAACTTTAAACTCCATTTCTCCTTTTCCAGTCCATATGTAGAGGCTAGCCTTTCATACCTATCCAGGTACAACTCAATTGCGTCCTCCTTTTCAACAAATGGATCTAGATGGAAGTTCATGGCCCCATTTGCTGTGTTCTGAAAAGAGCTATTCGCAGAATGGGGTGAATTATTACCATGGGTGATAGTCCTAGCCTGAAGTTCAAGATCAAGCTGTCTCATTTTCAGCTCATGGTCTCTCTCTGCTTGTAACCTCCTTTCTTCTCTCTCAGCTTCTAATTTCTTGGCTTCTCTCTCCGCTTCTAATTCTAATTTCTTGGCTTCTCTCTCTGCTTCTAATTTCTTGGCTTCTCTCTCTGCGTCTAATTTCTTTGTTTCTCTCTCTGCTTCTAATTGCTTTGCTTCTCTCTCGGTGTACTTTTCACATTCCGTCGTGACATACCGGATCAGAGCGTCACCATCCATGCCAAGTTCTTTTCCCACCTGCAGTGTAGCAGAACTAAATTTGACCAAGTCAGCCATGATGTACCTGTAGTCTAGTAGGGCAAGTGATCTTACTCAAACTAATTTACTACAATATAATTAACTTAGTTAAAATTAAAGTTAATTAAACTGACTTCACCATATATGAAACAGCTTTCTTTATTTGTACTCAATGGTACTCCTAAAAATATAATTATTTCCTACTATGTTACTCTTTCCAAAAAATTTTACAAAACAAAATTTTCTACACAGCAGAAATAGAAAGTTGGCTCAGGAATATCAAAGATATATCCCGAACGAGCCCCCACTGTAGCGGGAGGTTATTTAAAATTATTTATTATGTAAGAGTATGCCAGTAACGAGTTCTGACCTTACAAGTAATACCCCAGTCTTAGAAATAAGCACTGGTGTATTGTTATCATAAAAATAGTCAGACTGTGAAAACCCTTGCCCAGTTGGTAAGAAGTAGAACCAGAATTTAAGGTGTCTCCTCCCTGTAACTATCTTATGATTACTTATATTCTAGGGGATAAGTAAAATGTACATTCACTGAACCCACAAAATGGAAGAAGTGAATAAATCCTCAAGTACAGTTAAAATAGTTTAATAATTACACTAATATTCTATTTCTACTAGTTGGAAAAGAGCATACACACACACACACACACATATATATATATATATATATATATATATATATATATTTAAAAGTATTTACACAATTACTATTATTGTCTGTTTAGACTTCAAGATCTTAAATAATAAAGTTACTGAAATCACTGTTATTAGTCCTTTGAATTTAAGGATAACTGTCATCAGTTGACTGAGTTTCTGTATGGTTAATTATTGTTTTCAACTATTGGCTGTTTCACATGTATAGGTGGTCAGTGTCAAACAGGACACTTATCTTTCCAACTTGATATTGCTGAAACTGAACTGTCCTTTACTGATATCAGACTTGGTAGGCCCAACAGTAGGGATGCCAATGACCAGTTGAAGTTCACTCTTTGGGGTCCTGCACTTTTGTGGGATTGCCTCTGATGAACGACACAGGCTTCTGATACTTGACAGTCTGGTTTGAGTTATTTCATGGAACCCTCAGACTTCAGATACTGGACTGAACAATGTTTCTGGCGATCCGCTCACAATTCATGGGTAGTGGCGAAACTCTGCCTCCAGTCTGTCTCAAACCTCTTTCGTTGTGTATCTCTCCAGTTTTTACCGATACGTTTATATACGCTTAGCGCGGACGTATCGGAGGGTACTGACGTCACAGCTAGAACTAGACCTGAAAAATCTTTCCCGAACAGCGATTTTAGCCGATCTGTGCGTCGACTGAAATTTTGCCTTTCTCATTCTCGGCATATATAATATCCATATTGTTCCATCTTATCTTGTTTTATACAGCTGATAAAACTCTATCTTCCTATCCATGTAAATTCCCAAACTGTTATTTATTGATTTTAATATTTAGAACAGAAGTGGGTTACACGCTTTTAGCGTAACTGTGGGCAGCCGAAATACGCATATATCTCCGTAAATGAGAACTTCCTACCGTTCCTTCTTATATGCAGTTATACACAATCCTTCCCTGTACTGAAATGTAAAATCCTTTTCATACTGATTCCCTTCTGCTTTTATTTATCCTTGGCGATTTCCTGTCTGATACACATTTCGGTGATACGCCGCCATTTTGAAAGCGGTCAATCGATCGTTGATGGGTTTATAAATCTAACTGAACCCGTTTGCAATGACTTGAAACCAATTTCGCGACAATATAACCGACGGTTTGTACAAAAGGAGGCAAATTTTAATTTATTTTTAAATCTCTTATAAAGTTGGCGGACTATTTCGGGCTCTTCTCAACGCATATATAGCTTTTATATCTACAGGGTTGGTGAAGACCATGCTGCCAATCTGCTGCTCTCACAGACACGACATTCTTGAAGGATATGTTCTACTCTTTGTACGAGGTGTCGAAGATCGATACAAGCTACGGCACTTTATTTCTTTATTTCCGCTGTGAGTCGAATCCTAGCTGTTGAGGCAACAACAATAATATTGAAATTGTGTACAACTTAAAAAAACATGTCCGCACATGCCCTATGTGCTAATTGTCTTACTGAAATCTGTAACCAACAGTGAAAAAACATTCTGCCAGGTTTTCGGAAAAATTGGGACAAGCTGCGCATTGCACTGTTAAAGCTAAATTGAACACTCATTAAAAAAACACGCCGGTCTTTCCGGTTTTTTTTTCCCAAGGTGAATTGACCATAAGATATGATCAAACTGACTACAAAGATACAATAGATGTCATGGTTGATAGTTTACCTGCTCGTTGACTTAAAATTGATAAAAATTGCAACATGAAATGGAATTGTGTTTTACATGTATATTACATGAGGTCACTGGACACAAATCCAGCAGTCTGGGAGGATGAAGCTGTCGATCGTACCAAGTGGCGATGCTATCTACGCGCCACCTCAGATTGGGAGAAAAGAAGCTCTAACGGCAAGCAGAAGAGAGGAGAAAACGTGGAAAGGAACACCAGAAAAATAACAAAGACAGCCCAGGGCTGTCATCTCAGAGGCGTATTCCCACAGTCAGTTATGGCTGAAGGGGGCTATTATTGTTATATTATATTAGCATGAACATCCTGGCCTGTTTTAATTCAGTTTATTTATTTGTAACAGGAACGGATCAGACAGGCACAGAAAGAATAGATCTCCTGTTCACTCAAGCATGCTGTATAAAAGGTCAAGGTCAAGGATCCCGTTACATGCCCATTGAGGCATATTGCGAATATTTAGGCCCATATTTTCTTGACCATCGGCGCATTAGGGGTGATGTGGTGAACATCATGCCGGCCGCCTTAACCTTCCCAGAGTTTCTTTGGTACCCAATTCATGAGGCTGGGTCGACCCCGGAGCCGTTTGCGGTCTAAAAAATCCCACCTCAACTGGGGATCGAACCATAGACCACCGAGCTAGGGAGCCAGTGCACTAATCACTGCGCTAACGCGGCTCCCATGTTGTATAAGGCGACTAAAATTAGATTATGCTTGGGGCTAAAGACCTGAACATGTACAACGAACTTGCAAAGAAACTAACCCTGCAAGAAGACATCAATACTTTGGCGTATGCTTACTTTAGGGGGTCCAGTTCTAGTGGTGACTCTATGCTTCATAGGGAACTAAACAAAATGATGATGACGAAGAACAAACAATTACCACACTCGAACAATTTGATAGTAAATTAAAACTGTATTTAAAATAATGAAATCTTATACAGACACTACGAAGTATATAATTAATACATAAACTGGTTCAAATCTAATCCAATATACAGCGAATCGTGAGTGGATTAGACAAACTTTATAAACTGACAGTTATAAGAAATTTACTCAGACAATGATTACCTTTTGTAAATCATTTATTAGGCGCACACTTGACTATGCCAGTGTTGTTTATGCATCAGCCGCTGCTAGCAATATGAAAAAAGTTAGACACAGTCCAAAACCAGGCACTCTCAATAATAGCAGGAGCTTCAAAGGGGAAATCAGCAGAAGCATTAGTACACCCCTGGAGCTATAGAGAAAAGAGCGAGATTCAGTTACTGCGCAAAAGTGGGAAAAGACCCATCCACCCAGCGCACAAAACTTTTGATAAAGTTAACCAAACATAGGTTACATTCCAGTAGACTATAATAGATGCCTGTATGGGGAAAACAATGGAAGAAATAGGTCATCATTCAATCCTATTTAACATAATAAACAATAGTACTCAGTATAAAGCAAAGATCTCACCATGGGACCTAAAAGTTCCATAAACGGACTCAAACTTTACAAAGGCCATAAGCAAATCAACAGACATAATCTCAACAAAGAGTAAAGTCTTAAAGTACATAGAACTGTACATACATAATAGCTTAATGATGAGTCAAAAGATGGAGATGGACAATGAGGAGCAGGGATAGCAATATAAACATTGAAAACTTACAAAACATATGAAGTCACAGGAAATACGTCCATCTTTACATCAGAACTAGTGGCAATCCTAAAAACGTTAGAAATAGTTACAGGAAAAAAAAAAGTTAGTTGCTTATCCTTTACAGGACGTGACAATCAACCCCAGCTTTTATTAGCTGTTTTGTGATTTTTCTAGGCAATTTTTACGTTCAGTAGTTTGCCATTGCTTTCTGAATGGTACGGCGCTTATACCATTGTTAAAAATCCACACAAAGTGATCTGCTACCAAACCGCCTGCAGCAGGTTTCGAACCAGGTATATCTGGATTATGAAACTGCGTTCATATCCATTAGGCCACAGACGCCGACAGTTACAGAAAACACACCAATAAATTAAACCATTCTCACCAATACTAGCAATTAGAAACAGAAATGAATGCAGCAGGCCAGATATTATAGAGGAAATACTACAGGTTAACATATTTTTACACACCGCACTATGTAGTGTCACACTAACATGGATACCAGCGTATGTTGGTATAGCAGGAATTGAGCTTACTGGCAGGGAAGCCAACCGGGGAAGAACTAGTTGTAACAAAATTGAAGTAGGCCTAGGGAAAATTGAAATTAAGAGCTTAATTGCACAAGCAATAACTAAAGAATGGATAATAGCATGGGATCAACAAAACTGAAGGCACACATATAAAGTCCTGGAAAAACAAAGCAAAACTTGTCTTGGAACTGGATATTTCATGCAGGAGGAACCCACACGCGAAGAGTGTCAAGAATCTTCTTCTTCTTCTTCTTCTTCGTTCGTCCTGAAAAGGACGTTGGTTGCGTTGTGTCCGTGTACAGCGAAGCTGCGATATCTGCACCTTTCGGCCGACACATCCGACTTCAGCACGGAATTTTTGGGACCGGGTTTGCCTTCCCACTTCGATCCCTACTCTCTCAGCCAGACTGCAGTGATGCAGCCTGTTTTTAGGACCACCACTTAGAGGTGGAGTAGGGTCTTGGTCAGTGTCACAGAGTGGCTTAATTAGAGTCTGTCTGAGTACAGAGACAAGACACCAGTTTTGAGGAAAGTCTGAGAAGATAGATTAAGATGAGAATTACAGTGAATGTTGAAGGATGAGACTTATAGCTTCAAGGGTGAGAACCTAGATTGGCTCTCCCTCGCCACTTGTGACTTATTTTACTAGCTACTGTCTCACCACCTGTGACTACCAGAACGGAGATAAGGTTACACTAAGTTATCCACAGGCACCACTATGCAGTCAAAGCATACAAGTATAGTATAGTGAAAGATAAACTGATCCAGTGTACATTTTATAGTTTTTTAAACAACAAATCAATACCACAGCGAACAACAATAACGTGCGAGTTCGCTCAATATGGAAAAAACAGAACAAATCCAGTGAAAGACACAATATAAATTACCACGCTCTCTTTCACACCTGCACAAAAACAACTAAGGATAAAGAAATATACTTGGCGGGGGTCTCTAAGTAAGAGCCACCACTCCTGACTACACTAATGTTACTAACTAAACACACTGTCCCACTGAAGATTTATAAACTAAATGACTACAGTGTCTCAAAGGCGCTCTAGGCGGTCCTGCACACCTAACTAATACACCCCAAAGAAATGCTACACTAATGGATTCTGCAGCACTACCTCAGAGGCTGTCCTCTAAGTATTTCTATCTAACCCTACTGTTCCTGAGGAAACCGCTAAAATTCCACTCTCTCTCCTCTGTTTCTGTTTAGTGTCTTTCTGCCGCTATCGTCTTTGTCTGAGGCTCCGATGAATTGCTTTTCGTCACGCACCTCCTCCCGTTAGCATTTAGAGAGGCATGATCTCCCTCTCTCCTCTCCCGAATACTGATGAAGGGGCCTTTGGTGAATATATATATATGTGTATATATATATATATATATATATATATATATATATATATATATATATATATATACTTATATATTTATTTATTTATTTGCCTAAGGCTGTAGATTTTATCACTGCTGATGACACTCAATTCTTCAAACCGACGAGTTAACCCGCTTCGGGTTTAGGCCTACTGCATTATTGTGGCAGTATGTAAACAACACCAGGCAACGTAGCCTGTTTTGGTATTGGGCCTTTACGAGCTAAGAGCTCCGATTTAGAGGCAAGTCCCTGCTGAGGTATATGTTTC
Source organism: Oreohelix idahoensis (assembly GCA_024509875.1). NCBI lineage: Eukaryota > Metazoa > Mollusca > Gastropoda > Stylommatophora > Oreohelicidae > Oreohelix > Oreohelix idahoensis. The sequence continues at coordinate 76,642 of JAMPIV010014255.1, forward strand.
CTCACGTCAGGAGAACTTCTAATTCATCTCGGTGTTGCAGACGTAACTGGGCGCCAGGTACAAAGCGCGTACCCAGTTTTCTTCAATTACACTGATGTCCCGTGCCTCCCTCTCCGAGAAGGCAAATTCCATTGCAGGCTTAGGTTTATCTACAACCTCCCCGCCGTGAATCGCTGTAAAACAAAATAACAACATCTATACAACAATTCACAATTGTCGTGAAACATTCTAAATCCACATATATAAATTAAAAGGTAAATGTAAAGCCTAACACATACATTCAATAAAAGGAAAGAGAAATGGTAAAAGTACAGTGCTGTCACAATGGCGTACAAAAATCCCCCTTGTTTTCTACTTCGTCTGCAAATTGTAACGTTTCACGTTGATAGTAAAGCCTACTGCATCACTACACGCTTTCTACAATAAAACGTGTACTGTATTTCTAAGAAAACCTTGAGATAGGCACACTGCGTAATGACCTAAATTAATACTTCCATTAATTTCATTTTATACACTACGTTAACATAAACGGAAGGACAGATGGAATTGGGATAGAGAGAGTGAGGGCTGAAAGCAGGAACGCTGGCAACACTAACACGCGTATCGCGATTAATATTAATGCCACCCCAAGCGTAAGGCCAGAAGCACTAACTTTTTTCAAATAGACAGTGATAAAAAACACTACAACTACGAGAGTTAGGTTTAAAAACCTGTAAAATGCTTATTGGGAAACATGACATTCTACTGTTTTATGTCTGAAATCCTGACATTAGTATGACAGAACAGTCGAAAAGGCAGGACAGGTGGCGGTTCTAAATCGATAAAATAAAAATAAAAATACACGACTATCCTAGAAGAAAATGCATATTTTGAACGCAGCCCCTTAGCCCCATTAAATTTATATATTTGGGTTTCTTAGGACTTGCTGACAAAGAATATGTTAAGTGTTACGCAAATAGTCTAGGAATTAACAAATTATAGCCAAAAGAAAATAGTGAGGGTGTCAGACAACACCAAATAATAATCGCACAGTGGCATGTTTTGAAACCACCATTTTACGGGAAATAGGTCACCATGTTAAATCCTATTTGATTGGCGGGAATGATATGTAAGGCTAAACACGATTAGTCGGACTACAAATACTAATTTTGGTTGTTAGGGGAAATGTGAGAAGGGTAACATTTTTTGAAAAGCTGTGTAAACATGGCCCGATTGGTTAGACCCGCCAATATAGTCAATTAGGAGCGTCAGTTCAGTGCCACATTTTAAAATAAACTTACTCAGAAACAGTGCGTTGAGTTCCAGTGCATATTTTTCTAAATAAAAGCCTGGGACAGCGGCAGATCGGATTTTGTGCCATATTCATCGCCAGTCAACGTATTTGTTTATTATTTCCATGAATTGTGGTAAGCTTGAAATATTTGATATCTTTTTAATGAAAATTGAATGTAAATTGATAATTTATGTCTGTATATGTGCGTGGTTCAGTGGCAAACATGAGGCAAGGCCTAGATACTGCTCCAACCTGAACATGACGTGTCGGAGAAAAGTAAAACTGCATGGAATTGCCAAACAGTACACTGACCCCTATCTTATTGACTAGATAGAACTAATGCTGGAATTGCAGAGGCGTAGTAACCATTTAGGAGGAGAATACTGGTGTAAATTGTTTCAGATGAAGCTAGCAGTTGGCCTACCGCTCTGAACTCAGTGTTTGTTATGTATTGTGTTCAGTGTGGAAATAGATTATAAATTAGTTATGAAGTAGGAGGTACAACCTTCTTGTTTCAGGGACCGTGGTCCTAAATTATTGAAGCAGCACCTGGTCTGAGTTTTGCTGAATCCAGAGGCTGACAGCATATTCCTTGGTCCAGATAGCGACCAATCAAACACGTGAAGTCATGATGACAAACAACAATCTAGCTTGAAAAACAAAACCAGTATTACCTCATATTACTACTTCACAACTTATACACATAGGATAAGAATAATAAAATATGTCAATACAAAGATTATATTTATAAACTGTGTACATAATACTTGTAATTACATTTGATTGTGATTCCTGGTTCACTGTGTAATTGAATCAGGATATCCATTATTGAAAAGAATTATTACATATATATTTGAAACTTTACACTTGACTCATTTAAGATAGTCTTATAGAGTGTTATATGTGTGTGAGTGTCACAGTGTTGTAAAGTGTTGTGGAATAAATTAAATGGTTTATCTGTCTGTTGTTGTTGTGACTTACACTTCCTCATTTTCATAACCGTAGACATTTAACGTAGTCATCACAATATTCCAGAATAATTCTGACTGAGGTATAAATGTGGTAGCAAGTAAGGTCATCTGTAATACACCACACTTATTAGATACAGATACCTTCACAGCTGATCTCAGTCAGTACACTAAGTCCCCTATAAATATTTATAACTTCCCACTTTACCACAACAATTACCTAATACATAACACATTAACACCCAAGATTCATCTACACCCTGGTGTCCCCTAAATTAATAAATCTCCCCTACACACAAGCTCTCCTCTCTGTTTTATTTCTGCCCGAGGGTCAGACTAAATTACAGCTCCCTCCTTCTCTACACATTCATTTGACACATTCAAAAATACAGATTAATTGTAGACGAATTGACCGCATGAGTGAGTGTCGGTATACATAATTTATTTATTTTTATTTATTGTTTTATTTATTTTATTTTAGTATTACCTTTTTCCCCCAATTACTAGCTTGTTTGTTTAAAAAAAAACCTACTCATTTTTTTATTATGATTGCATACTGTAAATGAATGCTGTTATGGTAACTTTATAATGTTGCATGCCTTTAAATTAATGCTTAAAGCATCATGTGGGAATGAAAGGATATAGTATGCAAGATTAATGAGAGTGGAAGGGCAGAATGTTAGACGGGCCTGCGCGCCCAATTCTTTACCCGTCGAAAATAAAGTTCGTTCGTTCGTTCGTTCGTTCTCCTGCACAAACTACTCGCTGTCTGTTACGTTAAACCCAGACGCGGGCTGACCTGATTCTTTTGTGTGCGTGATCTCGCAGGTAGGCGTCACAACATCGCTTCACTGAAGCCAATATCCTCCTGTACTGAATAATTTTAAGCCCTATTCTTATTAAAGACTGCCCCGGGAAGGTTATCAAATTAGCAAAATTATTTAACACACTTATACATACACCATCTTTGTTAATATTAAACCCCCTTCACCCATTGTCTTATGACTACATTACCAAATAGCACAACTTATTAAAACACAAACCACACCCGCGTATATTCACTACAAATTATCATAATCAAATGCGGTTACTCGGACCTCGTTATTACATTACACAGAGCTCCCGTCTAACTTAGCACCTAACCTCATACAGTTTATTATCTCAAAACCCGCGCCACTAATCATAGATACTGCTAGCTTATACATAGTATAATTATAGACAAAACTTACACTACACTGGCTCTAGTTTTGTATAAGTCAGCAATTGATGGCAACTCCTGACTAATAAAAATTAAATTTAATCCCAGAAGAAAGCTTACTCTAACGTGCTAAAAATCCTATAGAAAAAAAACTTCCTACACAACTATTAATTTATGAACATACCCAAACTTTACAGAATCTCCAGGAACCGGGCAGACTGAAATGGCGCTTATTCACGGCACAAAATTCTTGGACTTGTGAGCGCTAACTAAACTTTGGCGCTTAATATATATATTGCTAAGAGACTGATGCAAGACAGACGCAGTGAGTCATCACGTCTGGCATCATCTCCCGGGAACCGCTTTTGCCCAACTTTTGACCTAATATCATGCCTGCACATAAATTAAATCGAATCCAACCAATCATAACATAATCTTAACCTCTGACACATCGTTAACCGAGCAATCGCAAAATTATTTCTGCTCGCTCGCCGAAATTATACGTAACATTGTGTAACGCTACTGACCTCCTATCTACCAGAATGAATCACTGGTCCACGTTACAACCTGGGTAGGGGATTTCTCCCATCCCCACAAATAAAAGGGTTGGTGAAGGTTGTCTGAGTAATCCTAATGCCATAAAGAATAACCCAGAATTAATAAATAACGAACTCGAACGCCTAAGAATAAATAAAGAACCAAAATAAATAAATGGAAGAAAAAAAATGGGGCGAGTTGAAAATAAAAATAACAGTAACTCATCACAGTCAGCTCTGGTTCGCTGACCCTGACGCAAGCAGTCTAGCTGTGGGTCGCTGACTGCATTCTCTATTGTTGCACCTTTGAGTCCCGTGTCAAGAATCAAACACAATTAGACACTATCTGGTAGACTGTAAGAAATATGATCATCATAGGCAAAAAATTAAGACATTCTGCAATAACCACAAGGTAGGATTGAATGTAGATAATCTTACAGTTAATAAAACACTATATTACAAAAACAAAAGCAAATATTTAAAAAAACAATAGCAGAACTACACGCTCGCCTAACTAGAAGTTCTACTGTGGTAGGTTTCTTAAGATAACATATAAATTAACATAAATAAACCTCCAACCAATATCAAATGTATGACAGTATAGACACAGATAACCTTCTGAACAACAGCACACTCTGAACTATAATTAAAATGTAAAAGTACCTCCGAGAGGAATAGTATAGCACAGAATATAGAATGTACACAATAAAGAAAATATCACACTAAACGAAACACGTCCTGATATAACCAACAGCTCTATATATTTGATAAATGGTTGAAAGGTGCGTGCTACGAAGAAAGTAGCAAACACATAACAAAAAAAACAAAAAAAAGACAAAACACAAATTTACAAGTGAAGAAACATTTTGTTCTTTTTAAAGATGTGTTTAAATAGGACTGGTAAATCTGTGTGTTAAGTATTTTATTAAAAACATCTTTTTGTCATCCTACAGCTTCCCTAACGTCGAATTATCTCATTTCAAATACATCTTCTTCGTTACCCATCTATTCTACTGCCCTCACATTTATCTTTTTTTTTTTTTAATTCTTCAAAATAAACTGGCGCTGTATAATTTAATGTTCGTTATACCGTGTTTTCCCAGTACACAGACGCGTGACGTACGCTAGCGCACTTTCAGATATGAATTTAATAAACCGTATATTTTTCCTTTTTTTCAGTCACATGCCATTACCAGCAAAATATCATTAAACATTGTAAGCTCAACTGAAATGATGTAGGCGATACGTTTAAAATAGCTACGTATGTTTATCTTTTGTTAACAATTTTTAATGCTACCCTTACTACAGTGGTTAACATTCTTCCTGCATACTGAACCCTATTTCTATTGAACATATATGTTATCGCACAAACCGCCAGAAATCTTTCAAGTAAATTAAGCATAAAAATATTAGAAAAATATAACTTTTAATAAACAACGTCTTATATTTAGCATGTGTTCCATTATCGACTTGCCGCAAACAATGTATGATAAATACGTGTATCGAGAAAAAAATTTTACCACTTCATAACACAGATTCCGAATTGAGGCATAGGCGTGGTGGCCATCACGGCAATTGAAAAACGTGTCTGAAGATGATTTCTTAAATGTACATGCGAATATCTAATTGTTTGTCATTGACATTTAATGCGCTACCATACTGGACCAGTCCTTGATCTAATTATCTCAATGGGATCTCTTTGCAGTTCCTAAATATCATCTGGAACGTTGCATTCTTGAGTAACGGTAACATCTTTAAATAAATTAAACTTCCCGAAGCATAATCATCTTGCTTCAATCCGGCAGTATGAAACAATCATCATTCTTCCAATATTCCTCTTCCTCTTGTAACACATGGTTCTCGCTTTTCTCCAATAATCCTGGCTATATTGGAGATGCGGCTTTTTATAAGTATTTCAAACATCTTTTAATTTGAACGTTCTATTTTCTGTTATAACTCTCTTAATTTCCCCCATACTAATTCTATTGGGTTTAAGTGAGAATGGTAAGGAGGTGATCTTAAACATCTGTGACCATGTTCATGGATTGCCTTGTCTATGTGAATATCTTAGTACGCTGTGTCTTTTTTTACAATTCCAAGTAATTCAGGCTTCAGGGACATTTCGTTGAATGGAATGTTGTTTATAACAAATCTCGCATCTCTAGTACTTGATGAATAACTTTATCTTCTGGTGCCACAACGTTGTGATATGAAGCATTGTCCATTATCAAACACGACGGTCTATCCAAGGAAGGAAGTACATGATTCACAATCCAATCTTGAAATATCTTGCCATTCATCTCTGTATTAATCCCTAATAACTGTGGATTTTTGAAACAAATATGCTTTTCAGTATTATTTAGAAGCCCATGATGGCTGCTTCCTGGATGTGCAATTATTAGGCGCTGTCCTTTGCTGCTTGGTTCTAGTCTCTTAGTTGTCCCATCAGATGACATTCTGGTTCATTACTGGGGGGAGAATTGATCCAAGTTTCATCTAAATACACAAAATCATAACATCTCTTCTCATTTCTCTGATCTCGCGTAAATATTTGCTTCTCATTGCAACCTACATGAGGCTAAGAATCACTGAAGTTTCGACACACCAACACATTTTCTAAAAGTGAATAAAACTCCTAATAGTCCTCCAGAGCGTAGATTTGGAAAATATCATTGTCATTATTCTTTCTTAACCAAATTTTCAATTTCCTTAAAGTCAGTGCCTCATTATTGTGAAATAATTGCAATTTCTCTCTCAGGATCAAAAACGTTCTGTCAAAAATATCCATACTCTTGCCCTAATTTTTCATGTGTAAAACACTAGAATTAGAAATTTTAGATGTCGCTATCCAGCGGTGCAATGATCGTTTGATTATCCCCAAGGCATGAATAGTCCTCTTAGTGTGGGTTTGAAATAGAATGATATAGTTTTCCACGAGTAGCTTATGCACCTCGATACTTAAAAATCCATTTGTGATTAGCTGTAATGTCATAAAACTTACTCGTCGGACTCACTAGAACAATACTTTTTGTACGCCACTGATTGACAATGTGTGAGTAGCACCTTATTAGTGAACTATTTTGTGGAAGTGCGATTTTTTCACTTATGTGAATTTGATTTGTTTGAGGTCTTTTTTTTTTTTTTATGTGTGCGCGTCTGTGGCAAGAGTATATTATATCAAATCAAAACGAAAATTGAAACCAATGACCGCATTTTAATGAAAAATTTAATTCATAGGGTCTATACCATTTCAAATTCACACACAAAATTTCACTTATATGCGTTATATATTCGCTGAGATATAGCATTTTGAAGTTGGGCAAAACTAGTGAAACGTGCTATAACATCTAATACCTCCTGTAAGAAAATCTTGTACACGCAGTCGGAAAATCGCATGCCAGAAGTGTTTATATTCGAAGGTAGACAATGAGAACCCTTTAACATCTGAGAATCAAAAATCTAGTAACACCTCGCTTCCTCATATAAATCTCGCTTCCCTAGATAAATGATCGCTTCCCTCAAATAAGGTATTCGCTTCCCCGCACTAAAGGTCTTACCCCAAGTAGGGGCCCATTCCTAGTAATAACATCCGCATTCATAGTAATAACATCTTGTATTTCCCAAAATAACGATCTTGAATGATTTCCTCAGTATTAAAATCTTAAATCTCCAATAATGACTTCTCACTTTCCCAGTGATAACATCTCGCTTTTCTGGTAATAACATCTCTCTTCCTCGATATGAACATCTCGGATCCCCAGTATGACATCTCACATCCTCAATAATAGTATCTTGTATCATCTACAATAACATCGTTGTGGTGGGTTTTGATGTTATGAATGTTGGTGTTGTATTTACTTTGTAAAAGTCAACTGTGATGGGAAGGCCCCTGCAATCAAAAAGGGAATGGTTTTAGGAAACCTTTCTGCTGTATGATCTCATTCAGAGTTATATTTTTTATAGAGATTTGACTACGTACTAAATGTCTAGGGAAATGTAAGTGTGGTTGATGGTAAAAAATACACAAACACCACACACACATATTCTATATCAACTCAACTAAGGGCGCAGTGTTTTTAAATTTGTGTAGCGGGTTATAACAAATCTTTTTACAATTTCAAAATTTCACGTGTCCTGAACCTAAATATTATTTTGGTCAGGACTATAAAAATCAAATGAAATCAATTTTTTATAAATATATACAAGTTCAATTAAACAAAAGGGACAATCTGACAAGCACATAATTTAAATTCTAATAATGGGGTTAATATCTATCTTTTACTAATGTTTAACTGGTACTAGATGGCGGGTTGGGGGGTTTTTACATCATAGTTTATATTCGACATATTCTATTCACTTTAGTGGTGGAACAATTTTATTCTAGCACGTGATATTATTGTAAATGGATAGTTTTATGAATTAGTCCACGTGCCAGGTCTTATGCACTTATCTGGCACGAGAAGCTAGAAGATGTTGTCGTTCGGAAACTGTCCCACTGTTCACACAATCTGCCTAAGAGAGCTTGTACCAAGAATCAGTTCACAGTGGTAAACAGAAGTGTACCACTACAGCAACTATCAAGAACTCACGATTATCGGATAACCAGGAAGCTGGACTAGAGTAGTGCCAATTAAAAAAAAACACCAAATTCAATAAATACAACACAGATACGATGGCTGGAGTTTACTGTGGCCAGACTCCTGAGGCTTTTCCTTTAGATGTCTTTATCACAAGAAGCAATCAAACTATGGTCTATCCGACCTGTTTAAGGAAACGTTTTAATCAAATGGCGCCGCCTTCCAATTTTTTTCTCAATAACGCTGGCAATAGAAACGGTGAGGAAGTCTAACCAAAATTTTGCAATTCAGAATTAACCACAGTTCCAAACAAACTAGGTGTTTCCCGCTGGATGTCGGCCGCCGACCTTGGCGTTACAGCTGGAATAGACTTGATTTTTTGGCTAACAAATATTCAATTCCACCTCTCTATACTCCTAGATTTCCCACTTGTTTTTGTCTTACCCTCTTCTGACTCTTTGACAAACGTTGTGTTCAAAATCATATGTTATGGATAAGAGATAAGCAGCATGAGTTCGTTCGTCAGTCTGTCCTACAATATATAGTATTTTTTGCAATATCTTGGTATTAATTGGACGATTTTGTAAATTAAAAATATTATTGATCAGGAGATCTTATTCAACAAAACTTCTAGGTTTTATGGTCCTAATTATTCATATTTTCGCAGACATATTTTATGGCATGTTAGTCTATCAATAAATTTAATCTAAAAATCCGCCATTTTTTTCCTCGACTGCAACGCTTTTTTTTCAAACTAAAACGACAAGTCAGTTTCGTCAGGCTACAATACGTGAAATGAGAGCAGTGTGTGTGTGTGTGTGTTTATACTTTCCACTGGTGACCGGACGTTACAAGTAGTGCCTTGCGTCTCGTATTTTTCAAATCTGCCAAAGACCGGCATCTCGCGCGTTTCAGTGGATTCAATTTTTGATTGACAAACAAGCGGTGCTGCTAGTAGCATTCTTCTGTCTCTCCTTTCCCCCCTCCGTCTTCTCTCATTCCGTCTAGAACAAAAAGTCTTGACCTTGTAAAAATGTTATATTTAATTCTCAAGGACGACTTAGAAAAGCTAGTACCATTGCAGGACGTAATGTGTCTGAAACAAACTGTGCCGGGGAAGAAGACTACATGCAACGCAATAATTTTATTTCTAACTTATTTTGGCACAAACGACCCACCGTTTTATCTGTCCTTATTGAGGCGCCACTACCATCGCCAAGTAATACACTTCTTTGGGCCAACACAGAACCACAAGTTAAGAATCACTGAAGTCGACACATCAAAACAAGCGAATCTAAAACGAAGGAAGAAAGAGAAGATGTGCAGCACTTCCTTGATTACAGTGGTTGATTAGAAATTCAAGCAGTGATAAAAACGTTCTCTAAAATAATTAGATAGCAAACTGAACTCAAGATGATATTCCCACATGCTACTTTTTTTTGTCAAGTAAATATATTGTGCTTGTTTTGTAACTCGACTGTATACCTCGAGCTCAGTGCATATAAACTTAGCTCGTCGGAAATGAAAAATGTATCACTTTTGGTTGGGGAATGATCTTTCTTAACTTCTTCTCATTCGCTGTTGTTTAGGAGTCTAATTGTCAGATGTACCACAGGAGGCGCACCAGCAACCAGGCATGCAACCCGCAAATACGTCAACACAACAGATGTCAAAATTCTTCGACCCCATGTGAGACTTTTTGTGGGAGCTTTTTACTTATGTGAGTTTGTTTGTTTGTTTTTTTTTGGTGCGTCTATCAAGAGCGTCTATTTGGGAGCCGCGGTAGCATAGTGGTTAGTGCACTGGCTTCCTAGCGCAGTGGTCTATGGTTCGATCCCCAGATGAGGTGGGAATTTTTAAGGCCACAAACGGCTCCTGGGTCGACCCAGCCCCAAATGGGTACCAGAGCAACTCTGGGAAGGTTAAGGCGGCCGGCGTGATGAAGACCACATCACTCCTAGTGTGCCGACGGTCAAGATAATATGGGCCTAACACCATATTCCCAATATGCCTCAAGGGGCGTGTAACGGGTTCCTTTACCTTTTATCAAGAGTTAATGATCAAATTCAAATACTAACGGCTGTGGAAATTTCAACCACGCCTTGTACTTATCTGCATTCATTTACAATACTTTTTATATCTGCATGTATACTTAGATGTAGGAGAGACGGAAAGTAAAGTTCAGTCATTGCTGATGAGTGTTTATATTGAAGGTAAAGAACGAGAATATTTAACTCTGAGATTCGAAAATCTAGTCTATAGCCAGTAAAAAGAGAAATGATGAAATGAGAGGTATTCCTGCCGCACTAAAGTGCTTACCCCAAGGCCCTCTATAATTAACCCGTCATAGAAATCTCTAGAATTCTTGTATTTCACAAAACGATGGCGTTGGAATGAACGTCACTTAGAAAACCAGATTATAGCATAACATTGGAATTCTTGTTCTGAAATCTCCTGGGTAAGAGAAATTATGGGAGTCTTAAAAAAACAAAACACGCACACAGAAAAGGGAATAGGACGTAGACCTGCTGCTGTATGCAATTAAAATGATTATGGAGATTTGATATTTGGCTAAAAGTAGTTTCTGTGCTTTTCGAGATACTAATCTTGTGTACATAACATCATGAATTTGGTTCAGAACATCAATACATTTATTATCAGTTGATGGAGATGGAGTTTGAGTCGTACCCTTTTGTCCATTGACATTGCTCTAATTATCAAGTGTGTTGATTTTTACCCATTCGCCAGCCATCACAAGATTATACATATATATTACAACTGGAAGTCAGCTCAGTGTCCGATTAGCTTACGTGGCTAGATTCGACTGCGTACCTCACGTGGGCAAAGTTTCCAGGTTTCGAGATCGGAACTATGATCTTGAGTTAGGAAGACAATGAGAGCGATGAAGGGAGCTGGCTACTTCTCCCTCTCATTATAAAGATGGTTTGTGAATAGTGAAGTCTCCAACACTTCACTCCCCTATGACAGTATCTGCTATGGGACTCCCTTTATCTTTACCTTTTTAATGTCAACTTATAATTCTGTGAATGTTTGACTGGTGAATGTTTGACTGTTGTGAATGTTGACTGTTGTGAATGTTGACTGTTCAACATGTGAAAACTGAATTTAAAAATTATATTGTCGTGATATACATGAAGTGCATATATTTGTGTGGCTGGAGAATGGTGTAACCCGTTTAGAATGTATCATTATCATTAAAGTACGCAGCTGGTCAAGACCGTGCTCCACCTCCACGTGGTGGTACTGGAAACAGTCTGCAGCAGTGCAGGCTGGTTGAGCGAGCACGGATCGAAGAGGGAAGGCAAACCCGGTCGTAAAAAAACGCCGTGCAGAAGTCGGATGTGTCGACCGAAAGGTGCAGATATCACAGCTTAGGCGTAAACAGACACAACGCAACCACCGTCCTTTTCAGGGCGAACGAGGAAGAAGAAGAAGAAGAATTAAAGTACGCAAGCTTGAAGTGTCACATGTAAGTTCACTGTCAGAAGCACGTAGCATGACTGAAGAGTATTCAGGGGTATTTGTGTGGGAATCGAGGTTTATAGAAGTCTGTGTGGGAGCCGCGCTGGTGTAATGGTTACCACATTGCGCTGGCGATCAGGTGTTCAAGGTTCAAGCCCGGGCGTGAGCATTTGAAGAAGTGTCATCGACCGGGATTTTGACTGAATAACCTGAACGGCTCCTGAGATAAACCCTCTGTGGATGGGATAAGGAGCTGAGCTCCTGACCGGGTTGGTAGGAAAGTCCACAGGCTCCCCAGCCTCGCAATGACATGTCATTGGGCCGAAGGGCTGAAAGCCCAAGTGCCGCTGGTTAAGGAAAAAAATAGGAGTCTGTGAAAAGCATGCGGAATGAACGCAGCTAGCACAGTTGGTAGAGAGAATACTGAGATGTGACTGGGGAATCTGTGGCCATCCGTCGTCAGAGACGCTTGCTGTCTGTGAAGTGGTCTGTAACTTTTGATTATTATACTATGGATTTGACGCGATGATGTTCGGCGTACTGTGTATCTACAAGGCCTTAATACATTATTGTTTACCAGCGAGTTGGGTCCTTTCCCGCGCTTGAAAGTGGATGGATTAACAGGCGCGTCGTTGTAAGCGCCAGGAGTAGGTCTACTTTGTAAGACCCTCGCTGTTCTAGTATTTGGAAGCATAACAGGAGCTCTAGTTTAAAAAAAGCCTGGATACTAGAAGCGCGTCCTCGTTTTCCCACGCTGAGAAGTTCTGGATCAACTTTGATGCGTGATAAATAATCAAACCAGAGAGGTATGTGTGTGTGGTAAGTTGGGATTATATAAATAGTTATAGGGGACTTAGTGTACTGACTGAGATCAGCTGTGCAGGTATCTGTATCTAATAAGGGTGGTGTGTTACAGATGACCTTACTTTGCTACCACATTTAGACCTCAATCAGACTTATTCTGGAATATTGTGATGACTACGTTGAATGTCTAGGGTTATGATAGTGATGAAGTGTAAGTTCACAACAACCAACAGACAGATAAACACTTTAATTAAGATTCACAACACTTTACAACACTATGACAAGCACATACATATAACACTCTAGAAGACTAGCTTAAGTAAGTCAAGTGTTAACTTTTAAATTATGTATTAGTTTCTTTCAATAATAGATATCCTGATCCAACTACAGAGTGAATCAGGAATCACAATCCAATGTAAACACAATGTTTATGTACAAAATTTATACAAAGGATCTTTGTCCTGACATATAATATTATTACAATATGTGTGTAGAGTTGTGATGTAGTATTATGAGGTAATACTGGCTTTTGAAGCTAGGTTGTTGTTTGTCATCACGACTTCATGTGTTTGTTACTGGTGGAAATAATATTGAAGGGTTCACAGGGTCTTTTATTTTTTTATTTGTAAAACAAAACTGTCCCTCTTGATTTAGTATTACAGTCAATTTTAGGGTGGGTTATACAAGGGTGAGCTGCTCTGGCTGACGAATTCTTAGCTCATATGTCGGCGGCAGGAAAACTGTCTCCTCTGCTCGCTTGCTTCTCAGTTTTCTTGAAATACACCACTGGTCGATATCTTGGACAAGGAGTCCGCTGCCAGCCCTCTGGATCCAGCAAAACTCAGACCAGGTGCTGCTCTAATACTTCAGTACCACGGTCCCTGAAATAAGAAGGTTGTACCTCCTTCTTCATAACTAATATATATAATCTATTTCCACACTGAAGTACAGGACATTACAAACACAGAGTTCAGCGCTGTAGGCCAACTGCTAGCTTCTCATGTGACAATATACACCAGTATTCCTCTCCCTAATGGTTACAACGCCTCTGCAATTTCAGCGTTAATCCCTTCCATATAATAGGATAGGTGTCATGTTACATATGGCAATCTAATATATCTGTATATGCAGTTATAGTCCTCTCTGACAATCTTTACAAGGTGGAGCAATATCTAGGCTTTGCCTCATGTTTGCTACTGAACCACACACATACAGACATAATTTATCATTTCACATTCAATTTTCATATAAAATATATTAAATAGGTCTAGCTTACCACAGTTCAAGGAAATATTAAACAAGTAACGTTGACTGGCGATTAATTCTGGCACAATTTTGATCTGCATTATCCCAGGCTTTTATCAGAAAAATATTAGCTTGATCTCAACGCACTTGATTCTCACAAAATTTATTTTCAAAACTGGCCCTGAACTGACGCTTCTATTTGACTATATCGAACGTTCTAACCAATGAGACCATGTTTACAAGAGCCTTTGAAAATTTTTTACCCATCCTACACGTTGCCATTAACAACAATAATAGTATTTGCAGTTCGACTAATAAGGTTTCGCCTTACATATTACTACAGCCAATCAAATCGTATCTAACTTGTGGGCGTCATTTCCCCTAAAGCAGTGTTTTTCAAACATGCCATTATGAGCAAATATGATCTTGTGCTGTCAGACAACCCCACTATAGTATTTTGGCTATAATTTGTTAATTACTAGACTATTTGCGTAACACATAACATATTCTTTGTCAGCAAGTCCTAAGGTACACGAATATATAAGTTTAATGGGGCTAAGTGGCTTCGTTCAAAATATGTATTATTCTAGGATAGTCGTGTATTTGTTTTTACCACCCGTTCACTTCTATACCATGGGATGTCTTCTGTACTGTCAGACTAAAGTCAGGAGCTTAGACATAAATCAGTAGAATGTCAGGTTTCCCAATAAGATTTTAAACCTGTTTTCAAAACCTAACCTCGTATCGTTAGTGTTTTTTATTTACTGTTTATTTGAAAAAATCAGGTCTTCATGCCTTTCGCGTGTGATTGGCGTTCACTTTTTAATCGCGAGACGACGTAGTATTACTGCGTCGCTCCGTCTATCCTTCCTCGTCTCTGCTTAGCCCGTCTGTCTTTCTAGGTTAACTTTGTGTGTATAATGACATTAATGTAGTATTATATCTAGGTCATTATGCAGTTTGCGTATCAAGATCGTCTAAGAAATACAGTACCAGTTTTATTTTTAGCAACGCGTGTAGTTTATGCAGACGGAGCAGAAAAAGGGGTTTCTTGTTCAGCCATTATGGCGTTCTACAACACAGGCGTACGCTATTGTGAAAGCACTGGTCTCTCACCATTCTTCTTTCTTTCTATTGAATTACTTCGTTGGGCTTTACATTTATTTTCTAATTTATATATGTGGATTAGAATTTTTCACCACAATGTGCGAGGAGTGAATGCCGCACTTAATAGAATGCAGTGGCTGGCAGTACGTTAGAATGACTGTACTATATACCATATTGATGCAAGTATTTTTGTACTATTGTTACTGATCCAAGACTATGCTGTTGAGCTTATATGTAAGGAACGGTGAACCAGACTGTTGTCAAGTTATATATTTGTGTATGTACTGTATTGAGGTAGGCTGCCCATCCAATTTACATACAAAATCTCAGACAGTTAAGAAGCATCACGAAATCTATAATTGTGAATGTTACTGCATAAACAAAGACTATTATGAAATGTCGACTGCACGCGATGAGAACTGTACGTAAACTGGGAATATTCTGAATACTGACTTTGTTGGACAGAACTATGAATACTCACTCGTAAGCGTGGAAGAGTTCAATTTTTTGACTATATAGATTAGACAATAAAGAAACGCAAATTTTCATATTCTTCACCTTTTACACCTGATAAACTTCGTGCCAGTGACATGATTCCAGTTGGTGTGCTGTTTAGTGCCTACCTGAAAGGTATAGCGTACTAGAATATCATTACCCATTATCGAAGGCAGAAGTCATCGATGTTGGCTCAGGTAAGCCAACTTTTCAGGTAAACTGCTTAGAAGAAAAAAAATGTTCTTTTATTGTTGTTCTATGAACGCAGGAGATCAAGATTTCTTCACTACTCTCTCCACACTCCTCCCCACCTCTCAAAGTGATACCCACCATTCCAGCATCTACTCTTTGATTTTTTTTTTCTCAATACATTGCGTCGGTTCCATTTTGTTTATGCACGTTAATATCCTAGATCAGTGATTCTCAACTTATTTCGCCGCGACCCAAAAAGGGGTTGTAGGAAACATTGAGATGCGTTGCGTACCGTACGTTTCCCTTACCCGAAGTTTTAAGCAGTAAGCTTTGGCTGAATTGCCAAGAGTAATATTTACTTGTTAGTATTCGTACACGGGTCTCCAATTTCACCAGCTTTGAGAATGAGTGGTGGATTAAAAAAGATTGAGAATCACTATTCTAGACCAAACTGAAGATCGCGAGAAGATTATGCTCACGTGTAATGGTATACCCACGTGATATGCACCGTGTGAAACGACTACTGAAGCAGAAGACGACCATTAGATCACGCAGTTCTTTCCTGTTCTTTAATTCAAAACATCGTACCTGGGATCTCCCGGGGTTTCCTTCTCTAACGCCACTTCATGTTAAAGCGTAGATAAGAGATTCCCAACCAGTGCCTCCAGAGACCCAGATATTAAAACTATTCATTATTTTTCGTAGAACCATATAAGTTTTATTTGTCGAATTTATGAATATTACATGTTATCCTGCACGCCCAGCAAAATATTAAAAATGTAATGGGACTAGACATTTTGTTGTCCTGATACTTAATGTATTTATTTTTTCGTTCCAACTGATGTTGTGAAGTGTAGTGGGGAGACGAACTTTTCATTCCTGAGCTAAGTGTGTCGCACTGGCTGATGTGAGCCCGTGTTGTTGTAGTATGTCTGTGATGTTGTTGTAGTATGTCTGTGATGTTGTTGTAGTATGTCTGTGATGTTGTTGTAGGATGTCTGTGATGTTGTCTATCCGTCTGACTCTTGGTCTTCCCTGTGCTCTGAACCCAGATTAGTGGTAATTTATCGGGCTCCTTTCTCATGAGATTGATAAACAACTTATTTGTCTTTGATTAGATCCTTAAAGCGCATCCTCCCATCAGTACAGTTGGTCTTCGTGTACGAAGTCACCTATAAAGCATAACACAAGCTTGTGAAATGGTGGTTTGTGTAGACATTTTTCTACATAAAGAGACTCCTGTACTTAAGCACTTAACTTATGATATATGCTGAAAAGATACAATCTTCAGTAAAACTGGGCAATAACAGGAAAGCCCCAGGAAAGGAGAAAGGGAAGAGGCCAAAGATTTCGTGAAAAATACACGTTATGAAAGAACCGGCAGATTGAGGATACATCAGGAGAAAGTGGTAACAGTAGCAGATAGAAGACATTAATGGAGTAAATAGTCACTCGCTTATGCGCCCGAGGAAGCCTGTGTTATTGTTTGACTAACTGACATATCGTCGCAATGAATAGCCATGTTCCCTTAACTGTACTATATATTTAACCTAAAAAAGTTTTAAAAAAGCTACTGGGAAGTGGCACAGAAGAAGGCAAATTCAGAAAATTGCATTAATTGCGGCAACTCTGGCCGTAGATTGAAACTAGTAATTAGTGCCACGAAAACAATTACAGCAACGCTAGTCTTAGATTGAAACCAGAAATTAACCTTATTATAAAAAGTATAGAACGCTTACCCTAGACAGAATTTATTAACCTAACTATAACAATTGCAGTAACGCTGGCTTTAGATTAAAACCAGTAATTAATCTCATGAATGAAAAGTAACGACCGCTGGCCCTAGACTGAAACTAACTAGTAATTAATTTCATGATAAAAATTAAAGCAACTTCGGCTTCTGACTGAAACCAACATTTCATTTAAAAGCAACAACTATTGCTTTATCTATATACAAAGTAAGGAAGTGCAGCAATCAAGGGGCAAAACTGAGGGGGTCTAAAGAAGAAATGCTGACATGAATGAATGCGTCTTGGATTGAGCTGAAAAATACCTGCACAGAGATGAAAGCTAAAGTAGTGCCGGAAAGGTGAAATTCGCCGTCAGAGGCACGAAGACGAAACCATGAAGACATATTTTACAATACCACTTTTTAAATACATATGGCAAATATATTTTTTTTGTAGCCAGGGACAGTGCCGCTTTATTTACATGCATGCACTCCCTTTAGTTCTCCTAGGAGCATAGCATTTAACAAACATATGCCAGTTCTTTCTCTGTCACGTGCCTTCAGCTCAAGGTTTCTCGCCATGTCCTCATCATTCCTTCCACATCTGTCTCCAACCTTCCTCTCCATATGTTCTTCAGCCTCACCCCATACCCCTCTCCCACCTCTCTCCTACCCTGGGGACTACAGAACAAGGACCACCTTGCAATACTATCAACAGCTTTCCTCAGCGCGTGTCCCACGGATCTCCAGCGTCCTCCCCCATCTCCTGCCCGTAAATCAGCCTAGCTCTCTGTCTGCATAACTGTCTCCCTCTTTGAGAATTTTAAAGATAATGGGCATGCAGCAAAGAAAAAAAACAGAGGACAGATATTTGAAAATGTGAATGTGTTTGTGGCCCTAAGTGTTTGTGGCCCTAAGTGTTTGTGGCCCTAAGTGTTTAAGATACAGTTTGTGAACTGTGTAACTATGTCGAACTAGAGACGCAGATCAAACTTAACAGCAACTAATGTCATGTTGATTATCTCACTGTCTGACTATCCGTCTGTCAGTCAGTTAGTTTGACATTCTGTCTATCTGTCTGGCAATATGTCTTTCTGTCTATCTGGACGTCTGTCTAAAACGTTAAGAAGCGCCCAGTTTAGTGGAACGGAACCACCAAATTCAGTTTATTAAAAAACCTGAACTTTAATAATTTCTCTAGAAATCAATGATTTAGTGAGATTTTCTCGAGGAAAAACACCCGACTTTTTTTGGTGATGCTCAAAACCCTGATTGATTGCTCTATTTAGTGCCAGCTTTAATACGCTCTTAAAATGCGCTTACATTTCTTTTGACTCCCTAGGTCATGATGGCAATAGTGTTCTCAGACGTCATTGGATTTTCATAAATCATCCACCAGACTCATGTGTGTAGATGATAACGCTGTCCCGTTCTAGATTTTAAGATATTTTAAATATTTAAAAGAATTAACAGATCAAAAATCGTCCAATAGGCTAAGCGGATAGAGAGCTTTCCTCTCGCAGCAAAGCTGCCGGGATCCAGTATCGAAACTTGGTAGCGTCATGCTGCAGTAGACCCAGCTGTAAATAGGTATACCATCAATAAGTAATCAGCCTTTTTCTATTCTTGTTGAGAGATATCCCGGAATATCATAACATCTCAGTTCCTTGTAGAGCATAGATCTTCATGCCCATCCCCCCTGTCCTGTGCCATCCGAAGGTTCGTTCCATGTCTTCTTTATACCTTTGATGCCAGTTTAAAATTCCAATCTCCATTTTGTTTTTGGGTCTTTGTCTATTTCTCTAGCCTCTCAAACAAGATTATCACGCTGTATAGAGAAAGCCTAAGGAATCTTGACCGTAACTCACCTTACCCATAATCATTATTTCTGTTTTGCTCACCACGAAGGACGGAGATGCCGCTGTAGCTGGTCTTCTTACAAGAAATCTGCACGAAAGAAGTCATGTGACCTTGCAGCAGTGGGTCCTGTAGGAATTTGTTTTTATGATCAGGTTGCTATCCCCATACACAACCTCATGCTATCCCCATACACAACCTCATGCTATCCCCATACACAACCTCATGCTATCCCCATACACAACCTCATGCTATCCCCATACACAACCTCATGCTATCCCCATACACAACCTCATGCTATCCCCATACACAACCTCATGCTATCCCCATACACAACCTCATGCTATCCCCATACACAACCTCATGCTATCCCCATACACAACCTCATGCTATCCCCATACACAACCTCATGCTATCCCCATACACAACCTCATGCTATCCCCATACACAACCTCATGCTATCCCCATACACAACCTCATGCTATCCCCATGCACAACCTCATGATATCCCCATACACAACCTCATGCTATCCCCATACACAACCTCATGCTATCCCCATGCACAACCTCATGCTATCCCCATACACAACCTCATGCTATCCCCATACACAACCTCATGCTATCCCCATGCACAACCTCATGCTATCCCCATGCACAACCTCATGCTATCCCCATACACAACCTCATGCTATCCCCATACACAACCTCATGCTATCCCCATACACAACCTCATGCTATCCCCATACACAACCTCATGCTATCCCCATACACAACCTCATGTTATCCCCATACACAACCTCATGCTATCCCCATGCACAACCTCATGGTATCCCCATACACAACCTCATGCTATCCCCATACACAACCTCATGATATCCCCATACACAACTTCATGATATCCCCATTCAGAACCTCATGTTATCCCCATACACAACTTCATGTTATCCCCATACACAGCCTCATGCTATCCCCATACACAACCTCATGCTATCCCATTGCACAACCTCATGTTATCCCCATACACAACCTCATGATATCCCCATGCACAGCTTCATGCTATCCACATACACAACCTCATCCTATCATCATACACAACCTCATGCTATCCCCATACAAAACCTCATATCCCCATACAAAACCTCATGCTATCCCATTGCACAACCGCGAACTATCCCTATGCACAACCTCATGATATCCCCATACACAACCTCATGCCATCCCCATACACAACCTCATGCTATCCCCATACACAACTCATGATATCCCATAAACAACCTCATGTCATCCCCATACACAACCTCATGCTATCCCATACACAACCTCATGATGTCTCCATGCACAACCTCATGCCATCCCCATACACAACCTCATGCGATCCCCATACACAACCTCATGCCATCCCCATACACAACCTCATGCTATCCCATACACAACCTCATGCTATCCCATACACAACCTCATGCTGTCACCATACACAACCTCATGCTATCCCATACACAACATCATGCCATCCCCATACACAACCTCATGCTATCCCCATGCACAACTTCATGATATCCCTATACACAACCTCATGCTATCCCCATACACAACCTCATGCTATCCCCATACACAACCTCATGCTATCCCCATCCACAATCTCATGCTATCCCCATACACAACCTCATGATATCCCCATACACAACCTCATGCTATCCCCATACACAACCTCATGCTATCCCCATACACAACCTCATGCTATCCCCATACACAACCTCATGCTATCCCCATACACAACCTCATGCTATCCCCATACACAACCTCATGCTATCCCCATACACAACCTCATGCTATCCCCATACACAACCTCATGCTATCCCCATACACAACCTCATGCTATCCCCATACACAACCTCATGCTATTCATGCTATCCCCATTGCACAACCTCATCATAGTCGCCTTGTACGACATGCATAAGGGAGAAATAATCCTATTCTTGATGACATTAGAGACAAACAGGAAGTACATGGGACACGTGACGTACTAACTGTTACCACCAATATTAGAGTGCTGTGGTATTTTCGGGCTTAAAGTACAGACGACCATGGTCATGGCGTAGTAGGTATATCACATCAATAGTACAGGTTATAACATCATGGCATCAAAGTACTTTGCATTATTATATATCTTCAATCATGAACTTGACCGACACTCTCTAACCGCCGACATCTCAAGGACGGCGACGAGCTCTACGGTGAGCAGTTCTACCATTTTGGTTTTCATGACGGAGCTTTTAAATAATATGAAAGGGTTTTATTGAATGAACATTGTAAATATATACAGCAGGATGATCCCGATAACAGTAAGGTGACCAGACGTCCCGGTTTTTCCGGGACAGTCCCGGTTTTCGACCATTTTTGATAATTTGTCCCGACTTTTTTTCGATGCAATCCGGGACGCCAATTTGTCCCGGTTTTGGACGAATTTGCCAATTTAGCATAAATCTCAGAGATTAAAAAAAAAAAAAAATTATTATTCCGTGGCTGACTTGAGGGAATTTTTAATAATTAGTGAACTGGCGCCGAAACAGCACAAGAGGTTGTCAGGACCGCGAATTAGTTTTGTAGTTCCAATGTGATGTTCGCAGTTATTTGAAATTTTAGGTAGTGGTAAAGTACTATAGTAAAATCTGCGAGAATAATCGCTCATTTCAGTAAGATTTTAGTCATAAAATGATAATAAATAAACCCGCCCTATTGTGTCTGACGGTGATCCTCTCACACGCCAGCATAGCGCTGAATTTTGTGCAGTGCGAAAGCCTATAGAACGATCCCACGGTAAAAATCTAACACGCGTTTTAGTTTCGGTTTCGAAAACGTACTACCAATATTTAACATTTTGCCAGATCTGCTGCATACATTCTGCAGCCTAGCCTTATAATTAACGATTTTGCGGAAGTATGCCGCAAAATAACTATCTGAATTAACGTAAAATTTTGACTTTAACGCTGGTAATCAGTAGCAATCCTTACATTTTTTGGTAGTGTTACACGATACAATACACATAATTAACGCAAAATGCTACCATCGCCTTGCCAAAACCCGCTTCGTTCTGTCCGCGAGACAACTAGTATATACACGCTGTGGGCAAAGCTAACGGATATACACACACAGACAGTTTAAATTCTCGACGCGTAGTGTAGTTGTGACGTCACAAAAACAAGTTGTTTATTTGAAAAATTAAAAAAGTGAGACAGAAGGAGGGGGACAAGATGGTAGACTTATGTAAAAAGTTATAATTAACGACTGTCAGTGATAAAACTGAAAATCTAAACGCAAATGAATATAGTCATAAAAATTATATATTCGTGTAGCTTAGTGTATTCTGAGCACAAATATGTTTTAATATAAAGGGTAGTCCAATTATTAGCCAAGTTATTGAGAAAATACTATTTGAGTGAAAACGCTTAGACGAACAGACTGTTGTCCTTGATCGTTAACTGTAACGTTATTGGGAACGATAGTTTGAAAGGAGGCAAGGGAGTAAGTCAAATCCGATTGGAGGGTATAGGAGGGTAGACAGAGAGTATTGGTTGGGCAGAAAAGATAAAATCTGTATTTAGAAAAATCACTCCTAGAAGTGTGAAGTAGTGTTTTTCTTTTTAAATTTTGAAAATTGAAATGCTAGACCCTCGCTGTGATTGGGCCGGTCTAGGCATATTGGCAAAAAGCGTTTACAGCTCAGCGCCAGTTGTAAAGAAATATGTTAGAAGCAAGCTGCGTTGTTCTCAGCAGTACCAAGTGTGTTATTAACCATTGGCAGTCTGAACAGAAGGCAAAGCTGAACTTAAACTACTATTTATGCTAAAGCCAGTCAACGTACGTTTGTGATATTTCTTTGAATTGTGGTAAGGAAGGAATTTATTAATTTTGTTATTTCAATAAAATTGGTGTCTGCGATACTGCTCGATTGGGAAGGTTTTCGACTAAGTAAAGAGTCCCCAGCAGAGTTATGCAGGACCTGTGGTGTTGTGTTAAAGCAGTAAAAGCAGTAAATTAATGTGTATTGCATAACTGAAAATGATTTCCACAGTTGCCAGTGGGAAAGCTAACCCACGTTATCCTATGGAAGATCATCATTGTTGAAGTGTCAGAGGCGTTGTAGCCCTTAGGGAACAGAATAGGGGCACTGGTAATGCATTGTCATCTCAGAGTGGTATGTGTGGTCAGAGAGATCTGACCCTTTTTCTTTATGCAAATTATTACATGTGAAGGGGAATATAGATGTGTTTTTAAGAATCATAACGTTGTTTCAGAGGTTTTGTTCTGGTACAGTGTGGGTATCAGAACCCTGGTGGCGTTGTTGCAGTGTACAAAAGTAACCTATTATTTGGACCCTGAGGTCTAGTTACTGCACCAGGAACCTTGTCAGCGTGGTCATACCAGAGAGCCTGTGAAAATGACGGCAACATCATTTATCTAGATAAGTGCCATACATGTCGGCACTCAGTTTATCCACTATAATACTATATTTCTGTATAGAAATAACATAAAATAAATTGTTGGCAAGAAACTTTCAAGATAAATTTACAAGAGAAAGAGGGAATGATGACAGCACCCCACCCATACTATTAATTACCAGTGTCATTAACTTAGTGAACCTAGATACACATATTTTGATTGTCTTATTATAAATTGAATGGACAGAAGATCCATGGTAGTATTTAAATTGTTGTAAACACATTCATAATATCAATTTCGGTTGTTGGACCTGATGCAGAAAATTCTGATCAGGCCAAATAAATTGTAAATAACCATTTTACCAAACTTTTAACACAGACTTCTATAAGATATATTTCTTAGAGTGTCAGTGTGTTTGTGGTTGTAGTCTTGACTCAGTCATATAGATATATATATGTGTTAGTAAATACATGTGTTTGTAGTACTTGTACTTACAATACATCATACACTCATAACCCTAGACATATAGACGTAGCTAACATACATATTAGTCAAGAATAAGTCTGATTGAGGTCGTAAGGTGGTAGCAGAAAGGTGTTCTGATAAATCAACCCAACATTTAGTATAATCAGGGACCTTCACAGATGACCTCATTCAGTACAATAGGAATAACATCTTATAACATCAAATCCACCACAAGGACCAAGATTTTGCGTACGGTATACGTTTATTTAATTTAAACGGTGAACTATTTGTGCATATTTTGTTATTGTTGTAAGAAAATGGTACCAAAGCGTAAATGCAGTTTCAATGAAGATTTACGAAAGGAATACCCGTTTATTAAAAAGAGTACATCAATCTTCAATGTACGATGCAATATATGTGCCTCCGGGTTTTCGATAAGCCATAGTGGACGTGGTGATATTAAGAACCACATAAGCAGTGAGAAACATAAGAGAGCCGTCGTTACAGCTGCATCAAGCTCGTCGTTAACCACTTTTTCAGAGCTGATAAAATTGGTGACCAAGAAGAGCAATTAGCTGCTATAGAAGGCGCCTTTGCATACCATACAGTGCTACACAACCATACTTTCAGGTCTACGGATTGCACAACAAAATTACTTCAGGTTACTTTAGAGCCACAATTTGCATGTGCACGTATGTCGTGTGGTGAGTCACTGGGGCAACTACTACAGTAGTTTTTGCCAGGAATAGTCTATGAGATATTAGATATAAGGTCTCTAGAAATTGGCTCGTTAAGAAAGAATAAAGACCTATTCGAGATAGGGACAAGAAGACAGGAATGCGAATGCTTTCCACTAGACAGTGTTTTCTAATTAATTATGAAAAGAGTTCTGTTTCCCCACGACCTTAGCTTCTGCCCTTAGATCCCGTAAAGAAAAAGCCCCCAACCTCATCTGAGTAGAGAAAGGTTCCTATAGGTGAATATGTAACACCGACAGCACGAGTGATACATTAACAAACTCTTGATAATGATCAACCGATCGTTGGGTTTATTAATGAAATATCCACACATATAGGGTTAGTAATGGTTAGAACGTGATGATGGTGAAAGACGATTCACACAAAACACACAGATGAGATAATAAAATTACAGTTAATTAAGTAATAGTTAATTAAGAATGAACTGGTGTAAAGTGAAATGATGATGTGATATGATACGTGTTACCAAAATGGTGAGTACTCTACACAGTCCATGTGTCTCTAAATGCTTCTCCTAGATATGAGGATTCACATGTATGCATAAAATGTCCCAAGTTATTATACGTTATGTCGAGTGGGGTATCTCTAAGCTGAGGACGTTCTGATGAATACTGTTGTCGTACGGAGAACGCTGACGAGATATCTATGTATATTCCTTCACTGTTTGAGTATATCTCTGTAGTGTTGATCAACAGTTAATAGCTGTCGTATGAACAAAAGGTCTGTTGTCTAATCTCCCGACGGTACTGGTCAGACTGGATATCTTCACGAAATGTTAGTGATATGTAGACTCATAATCTTGCGTATGTAGTCGTGATTCATATACTTTCGAGTCTGCTTCATAAAATGCGCTTAAGAGTGTGTTGCACGTGGTATAAATATGCGATTCCTCTTTTGAGCTCTTTTGCTTGACTTCAGATAATAATGATCTTTCGAGTGATTTGAATTTATGATGACTCTGTATTGAACTTGTGATAACGATGTATTGAACTTGTGAGCAAGCAGTATATGGTGACGAAAAATGCTGCGTCCACCTTCTGACTTGTGGGTGAGACAATATTCCTTTTTAATTAAGGAATGAAAGATGTCCTATGGCGAATTCTGCTAGCCAAATGTCCGTTTTTAATAACTTATTTCTGGTTAGACGTCAGACACGTTGTGTGTAGACTCAGACTTCTGATGAACTGAAGACACACAAAAGTCTTCGTAAGTTTTTCACATTTAACATCACTGGTTGACTTGCATTTAAACTACTGCTCATTATTCATCTCTCTCTCTGAGTTCAATTCTAATGATGTTAAATATCTTGTGCATGAGAGTGTGTGCGCATGGGAGACTGTGATGATTATAAAGGTGAAATATGAACTATTAATTACCTCCTATCATCCTATCATCATCTAGGAAAATCTTCTGATTTTATTAATCAGTTATGCCAAGAATTATTTGAAACTTTGTCTTTCGCACATTTTAGCTGTGAGGTTAAAATAAACAAAAATAAGAAAATGTATTAATAAGTATAAGATCTACTAACCTTCTTTTCCCTTCGCAAAATCCTTTAAGAACACAATTAATCACAGAACTGAATTATCATCCACTCTGAATAAACACGTGTATTAGGCTATGCGTTTTTGGGTTTAATCTCTTCCTCACAAGGAAAAAAACTGGACTGCTTCACTCTAGTAGATTATGCGGTATTATATATTTCTGGAAGTCACCTGGCCAAGCTGGGCGTCCAATGTGGTAAACCAACGCTTGTCTGAACCGCGGCCGACCCAAGATAACACCATTACAGCATGAGACGTTTTCCCCTGGCCAATCTGGGCGTCCAATGTGGTGTCACAGAAATTACAGCGTGCCCAGATGTGTTTCGGATGACCATATGTGTTTTTACCAGATTTATCACGATGCAATGTGGGCTTCAAACGATAATGTCAGGCATGTGGACTCAATCAAAGGATTTTTATTTCCCCCGATGAAAGAACAAATGCGGTTCTCTAGATACCGGTCGCGAGTAATCACAACAATGAAATAGCAAATGTGGATCACAAATATGAGATGAAAGAGCAAATGTCGAAGAAAATACAATATGAAAAATGTAGGAAAAGATGGAGAAACAAGGCCTTTGCGCTCGTTTATCACAATGTACGAGAACAGAAGCCATTATTCGAAATGTCTTGGCACCCCATTTTCTAAATGAGTTAAGGTGTGACCTAGAAAAGTCTACATTTATTTCTGTACTGACAGATGCATCCAACCACAAAGAATTCAAGATTTTTCCTTTGCTTGTCAGATACTTTGATCACAGTAATGGAGTGAAAATTAAAATATTAGAGTTAAAGTCATTGCCAGGTGAAACATCTGATATTGTAAGTAGTTTTCTTAATGACTGCATAACTGAAAATGGTTTAGACAGGAAAGTAGTTGGATTATGCGCAGACAACACAAATTCCAATTTTGGAGGTGCTAAAAGGAAAGGAAAGAACAATGTTTTCAAAAAACTGCAAGGAAACCTTGGACATGGTCTTATAGGAGTTGGGTGTGCAGGTCATATTTTCCACAACACTGTTCGGACAGCTGCAGATGTACTGCCTGTTGATGTCGAGCTGATTATTGCTAAAATTTACATAGTACGAGTTGAAAGACTCAAGGAGTTTTGCCAGTTTGTGGAAACAGACTTCCAGATGATCTTAGGTTATGCTCAGACTAGGTGGCTTGCTCTGCTGCCACGCTGTTGAAAGGGTTCTTCAGATGTTCCTGCTTCTAAAATCATATTTTCAATCTCAAGACAGAGGCCCAGGTTTTATACAAACATTCTTTAAAATCCTCTATCTGAGGCATGGCTTGTTTTTGTTCATAGTCAGGCCTCTCCATTCCACGAAACAGTGCAAAAAATAGAGGGACAGACGGTCACTGTGTTTGAAGTCATTGACAGCATCAACAGGTTGAAAACTATTTGAAGTCTAAACTGGAAAAAAGACTGTTTCTATGACGTTGGATTGAAATGGTTTCCCACTTCAAAAACAATAATGTGACATTTTCAAATATTTTGAAGCTGGCAGAGTTTGTTTCTGTGTACCTGGAACAAATGCTGCCACAGAAAGAGTGTTTTCTTTGATGAACAGCTTATGGGCAAGTGATAAAACACAGCTAGGTGTTGAAACTTTGAAAGCTATGTTGACAACCAAAGTGGACTGTGAGAAAACATGTGTCGAGTTGTTTAAGATGCTGCTTGCAAAGAAGGACCTATTGATAAAAATCCACTCATCTGAAAAGTACAGTAACTCAGCTTCACCTTAAGTAAGGATTATTGATGTTATTTTCTCTCTTATTAGTTTAAGTAGTTAAACTTATACAGTAAAATGTATGTTATTCAATGTTATTCAAATGTATATATAAAATGTATATTATTTTAAATTGACATCAACTTGATTTTTCCGGGACATGTCCCGACTTTTGATCTTTTCTTTACCCTTTTGTCCCGATTTTTTGCATTGAAATAGGTAAAATCTACTATTTTGTCCCGGATTAGGGTTTTGAAAATATGGTCACCTTAGATAACAGTCGGCAAGAATCTGGAACCCACTAGCGACATGACATGACATATGTGTGCCGAAGTACAGCCAAATCTTGTCACGACAAAAATAGCATCAAATCCGATATACAATCGAGCCAGGTGTTGACTAAAGTAGACGCTCCATACAAGGAGGTGTATTAATATCTTTACATGAAGTCTTCCTACGACTTGGGGCAAGACACTCAATCGGCTCCGTCAAAAGTACGTCTGTCTTCAATAGCAGACTTTAGGGATCTCTCTCAATAATGTAAACGCTGTTTGGCAACAAACGACCAATCGCACCGTGATGCGCTATTTTGTTCAACTATTGTGTATGACGGCGCGTAAATAACTAATCATATACAACTTTTCTTAGATGCACTCACATGTGCGTCCATCAACACTAGACGGGCATGTGAGATCTCGCACACTTAAATCCCACGCGTAAAAAGGACTTAACACTAACCTCCAAGAAAAATCTCCAGAGTCGGCGCAAATAATGTTTGAAATAAAAGCAGAAGTAGATGCTGAATAAAACAGCCATGCAGTTCTGTCCCCTAACGAGCTTTCTGTTGTCTCCGGGACAGACATACGACAGATGATTTATTTATTCCTGCTGTGTAATATTAGGTTTTGTAATCACTGTCTCGATCTGTTTTACATAAAGCGGTGGGTAGAGACTAAATCACATGAAAGGAAAGGAGAGATGATCGAGATGGTGGTGTTTACTTCTTGATCAGCAAGTGATTTATTTCCCTTTCAATTCGCCTCTCTTCCTCTCCATAGACAAAAAAAAAAACTCAGTTTTATATGCTGTGGTAATGGAGACAGAAAAAAGTACTGATTTCGTGGATGTTCAGCGTGTCCGAGAATTATTCACTGATCATGAAGTTCAACAACCTTGAGAATATACGGATAAGTGACACTGAATTTGCAGCCTTCACCCAAGGAATTGTGTAGGTCATATTCATTGGGAAAGACAGCCCATTTTAAAACTCAAGCGATTCTCCAATTAAAAGTGAGTCCTACTATCAGTGTTACATAAACGGATGAACTCGATTAACTATGGAGGCCACAGCTGTCCGCTTTCAAATGCGCCAACGCTGTTAGTTTTATTGCGTGCGACCTAATATACGAGACCAGACTGAAATAGGAACATATGGCCGACACCAGTACCATTCGTGGAAAATCTCTACAGAGATTCAAATAGCCTCAAACTGACTACTGCTTTCTTTGAATACATTCAACTAGACGTCTGAGAATGTACGAAGAAGAAGAAGAAATACGAACGCGTAAAACCTGTCCCTGGATGAGAATAGAAACATAAGGACTTTAATCCAAAGTCATGTCACTGTTTATGGCTTAAATATTTAATCCCAAGTCATGCCACTGTTTATGGCTTAAATATTTAATCCCACGTCATGTCACTGTTTATGGCTTAAATATCTGTACACAGTGTATTATTCCCTGTGAAATATAACACGAAATAAACAATGAACTAGATGATATTATACTATTTAATGTTGTTCTTGATTCATGCCAGATAATAAATATAGACTTTTCATACTGCTTTTGCGTTTGTTGAGATCAGTTTAATTAAACATAATAATGATAAATACATGGAAATAAGTTTGCAATACGTTGTTATCCTATTTCGTTTATTTGTTGTCCTACATTTTTATGTTCACATCAGATTATCAGCTTTGCTGGCCAATTTGTTACTTCTTTCCATCATTATGTTTACGTATTCACTGACATTCACGTAATAAATCACCAAAACAATTTATATTTACCTGAAATCTAGCTTAGCCGTCCTCCAGGATTAAAAAAAAAACATCTTCATCATGCGTTAAAATATAATCAACTGATATGAATTCCGTTGCTGAACTGGGCGTGTTCCACAAATATAATGCAAACTAATGTGGGAAAACCTGCTGGGTTTTTTTTCCCATCTGTTTTAAATGTTTTAATTGTAGAGATTCCCATTTCCGTTAGATCGTGATTATTTTGTTTCTTCTAAATGAAACTGTTTACGTTTTCCAGATGTTGACTGTCTACAGTAATTGTGTCCTATGCACGATAAAAATCATTAAAGTGTCTACAGTCTGAGATAGTTAGATACGGTACTACTATCACAAGAAACATCTTTCAAAAACCTGTATAATGGTAATGAGTTTCATAACAATTTACGCAGGAACTGTATATCGAAGATGTAAGAGATAAGCAGGGTTAATGTTAGCGCTGTATTCATGGTTCTCGATAGGTCTTGTGTTTCTAAATGCGTATTAAATCTTTATGTCCCGGGCAGTTTTTTTAAGTTTTGCCATCTTGCCTAAACATCGCATGTTGTATCAATTTTATTTATCTTTCATATTTTCATTCAGTTTTTGCCTTTCTTCTCTTCTGTTTTTTTTTTTATTTTATTCTTTTGTCCTGGACGAATGCCTTGTCGCCGTACCGTACGCAGTTTTTTTTTAAATGTCCTTTGCAATAGTGCGACATATTACTTATTTTTGTTGACACCATACTTTTTACACGACACGGACATTGATAAATTGATTCCAAACGTGGCGCTTTAAAACTATCAGCGAAAATACAGGTACAGTAGAACTCCATTTATCCGAACCCCAATTATCCGAACATCCAATTATCCGAACACTTTTTCGAGAAAAAAAAAAATCAGGCGCCACCAGTCATGCTAGACTACATTTTTTAATCTTTTCATGCTGCAAGCTTCAAATGTGTGCGAACAATTTGTAGAGGATGGAATGGGCTAATGGTCGGTCGCTTACGTACAGGAAGTCAGTTAGATCATAAAGTCAGTTAATATCTGGTTTACCAATCTAGTGTACGTGTGCGTTCTAGGCAGAACACTGGCTAAACAGACAGTTCAACTTAAAATAATTGTGTCTGCTACTACAGCAGAATAATTTTGGTATGCAAGTATTTCTCTATGCGATATGGCATCTTCCAGAAGGCCTAAAGCATATAAAGGGAACCACAATGTTTTGTCAATTGAAACGAAAAAAGAAATTATCAAGAGACTAGGAAAAGGTGAAACTGTGTCTTCACTTGCGAGCATTTTCAGTGTTGGGAAAGCTACCGTCTCTGACATCAAAAGTAACAAGGATAAAATTATGAGTTTTGCATCGAAATTGGATAGTGAAAATGGGTCGAAGAAACGTAAACCATGAGAAATGCGAAAGATTTGAAATTGGAAGAGGCTTTGTATATATGGTTTGTGCAAAGACGAAGCAAAGGGGAACTATCTCTGGCTCTCTATTGTGTGAAAAGGCACTTCAGTTCAACAATCAACTTGATTGTCCTCCTGACTTTAAGGCTAGCCAGGGATGGTTAAGAAACTTTAAATCTCGTCATGGCATACGAGAATTGGAGATTCAAGGGGAATCTTTATCTAGCGATGCAACTGCTGCTGAAAATGTTAAAGAAACATTCTTGGCTTTTTTTGGAAGAAGAAGGTTATTCACTCGATAATGTGTATAATGCCGATGAGACTGGCTTATACTGGAAATCATTGCCTCAAAAATCACTTGCATCTCAGCGCGAAGCAGCTTCCCCTGTGTTTAAAAAGTGCAAAGAGAGAGTAACAATTTTGGTAGCCGCGAGTGCCAGTGGAAGTCATCGTTTACCGGTGCTAATGATCGGTAAAGCCAAAAAGCCACGTTGTTTAAAGAATGTGACATTTCTCCCATTGTGCTACAAAGCACAGAAGAGTGCTTGGATGAATAGTGAAATATTTCTTGATTGGTATACAAATCAGTTCATCCCAAATGTGAAGAGATTGAGAGAACAAGAAAAGAAAACTGGAAAAGTAATTCTTCTACTGGACAATGCACCATCTCATCCAGAGACGGATACATTGAATGCAGTTGATGCAAATTTTAAAAGTAATTTTTCTGCCTCCCAATGTAACAGCACTGATTCAACCAATGGATCAGGGTGTTATAGCAAAGCTTAAAAAGATGTACAAGAAGGAAGTCCTGCGTCGTTTATTGTTGGCTGAAGATGAAGAAAGTGTGGTGGCGTTTTCCAAAAAGCTTAATCTCAAAGACTGCTGCTATATGTTAGCTGATGCTTGGACCACCCTGTCACAAGATAATCTCAACAAGGCTTGGAATAGATTGCTTGGGAAAAAAGGAGGAAATGAAACTACTGTAGTGGACACAAATGATGATTGTATAAATGAAGTTGTGGAACTGTTTCAAGCAATGCCCGGATTTTCGGCCTGTGACAAAGATGATGCACACATGTGGCTCAAAGATGATAATGATTCTGGTTTTCAGTCTTTGAATGACGAAGAAATTTTGTCTTTTGTGCAAGAAGAAAACCAAATACATGTAGTGACCGATGATGAAGACACCTTGGAAGTACATGATGTACTTGTAGATTATGAAGAAAACCCAAAAATTCGACCAAGTCCTGAAAAAGCCTTTATAGCACTAGAAACAGCGATGGCTTGGTACGAGCAAGAAGATGACAGCTGTCCTACACAGATTCTGCTGTTGAAGAGAATGCGGGACTTTGCAGCCAAAAGGAATCTATCCAGTTTGGTGCAAAAGAGGATTCCTCATTATTTTAAATAGTGGGTTACATCTGTGTAAGTACATTTATACGTAAGTTGCGCCTGGTTTTGAATCGTTTGTAATGTTATTTTGAAAACATTTCTCTTTTAAAAAAAAAAATAATTAATACAAGTAAAACATGCACTGCAGTGTAATGACAGATTTTGGTGATACAGTGATCTAATACAGTGTGGGTATTATTATTACAGTACAAATAAATATGATTTATAGTGTAATTTCCTTGTGATGGTTAATTATTTTTAGAAATGTGTGTACATGTACTCGATAAATTATGTAATCCAATTATCCGAACATTTGATTATCCGAACGATGCTCGGTCCCATGGGGTTCGGATAAATGGAGTTCTACTGTATATATTTATCAGAAACTATCTTGTGAACAATGTGTAACCTTTGTGATGTCCCTGAAGATCATTGTGAATTGTGGCAAGCACTATAAGCATCACATCAGTACGTCTTATGTCGTGTAGGGACGTTGACATGAGGTAATGTCACCATAACCAAAACCGTCGCAAACTCAATGTAACAAAACAGTCACGTACAGTCTGTAAGAAAAGACACTCACAAACAATCAGTAAGAAAAAACCCTTACAAACCAATCAGTAAGAAAAATCAGTCACACATAATCAGTAAGAAATAACAATCACAATCAGAAAGAAAAAACACTCACAAACAATTAGTAAGAAAAAACACTCACAAACAATCAGTAAGAAAAAAATTACAATCAGTAAGAAAAAACACTCACAAACAATCAGTAAGAACAAACACTCACAAACAATCAGTAAGACAAAAAACACTCAACAATCAGTAAGAAAAAAACACTCACAAGCAATCAGTAAGAAAAAACACTCACAAACAATCAGTAAGAAAAGCCACTCACAAACAATCACTAAGAAAAAAACACTCACAAACAATCAGTAAGAAAAAAAAACACTCACAAACAATCAGTAAGAAAAAACACAAACACACTGCACAAAAATACACAAATACACTGTTAACAAAAACATTCAAATACAGTTTAAAAAAAACACTCAAATACACTGTTAAAAAATAAAAACTCAAAAACAGTCGGTAAGAAAAAACACAAATACACTGCAAGAAAAAATCTTTCAAGTACACTGTTAAAAAAACATTCAAATACACTGCTTAAAAAATCACTCAAATACACTGTTTAAAAAATCACTCAAATACACTGTTAAAAAAACACTCAAATACACTGTTTAAAAAAACACTAAAAAACAATGAGTGAGCAAAATACAAACACTCAAATACACTGTTTAAAAATAAAAAACACTCAAATACACTGTTTAAAAAAACCACTCAAAAGCAATCAGTAAGAAAAAACACAAATACACTGCCCGAAAAAATGACTCACAACCACACTGTAAGAAAATGCACGAGCAAACACACTGTAACAAAATGCACTTAGACATACAGTGTAACAAAAAACACAAACATAC
>JAMPIV010014256.1:0-160947 GCA_024509875.1 Oreohelix idahoensis
TTATAGGCATAACCTCATAAAGTTGATACAAAACCTGTCAAACCTACCTCAGTATAAAGAATTTTTCCATCTCCAAACCGAGCGGCGAGAAAGTAGATAACTACGAACAGAAAATCCAAATATATGATCATCAGTATTACATTAGAAGGACGGGAAGTCGTAACTAATGGCACCATTTTCTTTCTTCAGTGGCAGTACTAATATTATTCACGGAAGCTTGATATTCCATCCCAAATACATTCAAATCCTAAATCTGCTCAGAAATTTGGAGCACAACACTAAAAGTACACGTAGAAGGGGGCCTTATAGATACGGGGGAGGGGGGGGGGGGCTAATATCCGGCGGAGATGGTTCCGAAGGTGAGGGGGGGAGGGGGAGGCGGGTGTGATGTTTTTATCAAAAAGAAGTAAAACACTATTTTAAAAATGATTCGTGATTATATGTTGTCTTTAGACATATCAACAACTGTACAGTTTTTGATTACCTTCTTTTCATGAAATATCATTTTTTCTTATTCTCCCAGCTGTGAGTCTGAGAGAACTTATACATTATAGCCACAGGAATTATTCAAATTCCCTAGATATTCTGAACATATTTCTCCTTTGATTGATTGGGTCCATGAACATCCAATCAAACATGTCGTTTCATTTCAAGATTTTTATTATTTTTAATAAGAGATTCTACCATTCCTGCTTTCGCCAATTTATTTCCTTTTGTAATAATCCATTTAAGTTTAGCTTTTATCTCTGATTTATTCATCCAGTAACATTTATCTGAGTTTTAATCAAATCTACCTTTCAAGTGATTCTTTATCATCTAGCCTTTTCAAATTCTCGTGTCTAATGCTATATGCCAACATGTAGAAGGGAGTTAGTTCCCAATCCACGCTATTCTTGATTGACTACCTACCTGTAATATGATTAACTGTTAGCACAGGCCCCAGAAATATACCTCCTCGTGCTCATATCAGTCCACTTCACATTCTCCACAGTTTATTTTAAAGTGCTATGAAATTGCTGAAAGTGTGGTCTGAGTTAAAAATTGTTTAGTTTCTATCGTTAGGATGGTATAACCATTTAGGATAGCACGCTATTGTTCAGCCAATTTGGCCTCCATAAGATGTTTATTTCTAATGTTCCTCCAGGCTGGGAGAGGCCGCCGCATTTTTTGCCTACTTTTCGAATATCGATCGTCGGTTTCCTTGTCCTTTCCCTCCTTCTGTCCCGCTGCATTATAAATGTGTTAAACATGTGTTACATAAAGACAACTAACAACCGTAACTAAACAACCTACGAATGGACCAACCAAAACCAAGCCGATGTATAAAGGAGATTTGACATCTCATTTGGCAAGATGAGCTTCACACTTTGGCCGCGAGAAATTTTTCCGAGTCTAAATATAGTTAAGATGTGACCGACGCAGAATGTGAGTAATACCTGCGTGCTATTTATTCTGTGAATTTTCTTATAAAATCGAGAGAATCCAATCGTAATCGTGGTCATATGGAGAACAAAATGTAGCTTCAAGGCGTGAAGGCGAGGTCGGGAAGCGCGGGGACAAGCGGGGAAGCCACAAGTCGGCGCGGCCAGCAGCGTATGGGAACGCGTGTGTCCGGAACACGCGGGGCGGAGTTACGGCCCGAGTCGGGGCGGGGGCGTGAGTGACAAAGAATGCTGGTGGGTGATCGGGCGCGCAAGCGGGGTTCGGGTGGCGGTCCATTACCTCCGCGAAGGGCAATTTTCGTAGGATATCTGTGATTCAGACTCCAGATGACGGATGGAGTTTATATTGGTCTTGCCTTTAACTACGAGTCGTATAATCGTTATCTCGAGAATAATGGGTTGAAGAGGTAGAGATTGGGGAAGCAGACGTGTAGAGCTGACTAAGCGTGACTTTGATGACACCGCAGGGCCTTAATTGCATGAACTAATCCCTCTTCAGTTCGTTGTTTTGCATGCGTTTTATTTATTTTTTTTTTTATTTTTCATCTTTCAATTCCATCTCTCTTCCCCTAAAACACATCTAACATATACAACCAACAAAACTTATTGAACAGTCATCTTAGATTTATCAAATACATATTAAGTTTCATATAACATTGCCATAAAGAATTAAGCATTGATCCAAGAAACTAAACTAATAGGCCTAGCCTTTACAAGTCGAGACCAACGAGCTATAAAAATACGGGGGCGTTTTAGTGAAAGAAGACATAATGTCAGATGCATGTAGTGGAGGGCAAATTATGTAACAGGTCAAATCTAAAAAAAGGACGAGGTAGGTCATGACCTCAATGAGAGCAACCCCCGGAGGTCCAAGAACACCATAATACGAAAGTTAAAAAACTATTAAGGAATCATCAAACTGGAACAGACAATAACACCGTTCACTATACCCTTGGATACAAAGAAACCATACCAGATGAGGCCCACGGTAGCAACGAGCAATAGACATCAACAACAACATGGGAACAAAAGCAAGAAGAACAACACTTAGCATAAATAAGAAAGTTCTAATAAACAGGACCTATATGGAAGTGAGTCGCCGAGTATATAAGAAAGAACAAGTGAGAAGCGTCCTCTTCCTGCTCAGTAACAGCACAAGCGCACCAAATTAAGAATTATATCAGGAACAGAGCATGTGTCTATGATTCTATATCTGCTACTTCCTTCTATTGTGCGGAATGCTGGAGAGAGTAACATACGCAGTAGGGAAATGATGTTCCGAAAAAAAATTGCGTCAAACTTCTATCTAATTACATCTTTCGCACAAACAAACCAACCGCAATAAGCATACACACAACCTGTTCCTAAGAAAAAATTTATCCGAATGCTTTTAGGGGTTTTTCTTAGGATTTGGGCGGGTTGGCTTTGTATGTGGCCGGAAGAAAGGAACCAAGATCACCAACAAAAGCAAATCGACCACAAGCTCCACCAAAACACGATACCCTAAATGCTTAACTCTGCAGCAAATACAGAGATAATAATAACAACGACGACATTCACCATAGCATTGCATACAATCACACCACGGACAAGCCAAGACTCCTGAAGATACTTGGAGGTCGGAGTGGTTGAGGGGATTTCTAGGTCATGTCCGTCTACTTAACACTGGAGGCATTGGGTTAGTCCCAGATGAGTATCCTCCCAAAAATGTTAGCCTGAAGAAGACCCCGATGCTGTCCATGGAAGGAGAAGATCAAAAGATGACATGATAATCTGTTCACTACTTTCTTAAGGAAAGGTGTAAAGATCTTCAAGATAATGTCGACAAGATTATCGTATGGAAAAAACAAGTAAAAAGTCTGGCAGTCATAAGGCACCAGGGAAGTCATAACCCCCGTACAGAAGAAACGCTAAATCATAAGGCAAAACAGGCGCCCAGACTTCCTGATAAAGGTTATTCTGGGCCAGGCCGCTTTCCAAAGCTGTTTGACTCGTACTGCAGGGAATTAGAACAGAAACGAAACGCCGCCACGGGTAATCACCCAACCTTAACGACCACCACCAACATCCCTCATTAGTATAAAAATCCATTGCGAATGATGCCACACACAGTATCGGTATTAAATAAGTTAGAAGGCCTGCTTTAGCCTGTTTTTTTTTTTTTTGTTTGGCTTGAAAGATTCAATTTAAAAATTCATGAAAATAAATTAATATTATGTTAATTGTTATTTTAATCAGAATCGAGTCGGAGGCTTCGCGACTCGCGGACACTCGCTGAGCTACATCACACTCAGGGACCTAACCCATAGCTGCTCCACGAATTCTTCCTCAGAGCAAATGTCGAAGATAATCGATCCAAATGTGGAGTACCTGAAGCACGTTGGATAGTAAAACATAAACAACGCGGCGGTGTATCCCCTCCTTGTAGTAGTTTACCATCCACCAACACCCCAAACACCACACTTATATGCCAAACTCCAACAGTCCTCTGCCTTGTGGATTCAAAACCATTACAATGAGTCCATTTTTCAAGCTGACGATATCGTTTAATTTACATCGCCACCTTTAGTCCATCAAACTCCCATAACATATCCAGTGTCCTCCTACTTATGGGTGCTTCTCGGAGGCCATCTCTGTTACTCTCATCATAGCACGTAGCCCTCTGCAATGACCAGGACAGATATAATCCACACACCCAATTCTTATCTTGGAGACTGTTGAGGAATCTACATCAATTGTAATGTTTTTCCATTACCCTTCTCTATTCCTGCCAGCATCTACCCTCCATTCTTAATTTTTCCAAAGGCATGGCCTGAGTCTGACAATACAACAGAGTGCCCTGGTTTGAAGTGAGTTTCTACACAGCCTACCCAGTGCTCGCAGAAACTGCCATCTAACACCGACTCCCTCCAAGGGTCTAGACTCTACCTTCCATCATATCTCATGCGGAGGTTTGTTGTCATCGTTTGTGATCAACTCTGTTGTAGCAAGCAACAACCCTGTCAGCCCTTTTATTCTCACAGAGAAAAACCCATCGTTGCATATGTCTTTCCTGAACCACATACAAAATTTTAAAATTGTTTTTATTTTTCTCCAATATCAAATTATTACTATAAAAACAACTTAATTATTGAATTTAAGGTGACATTTACATTCATTATCAAGTACTCACCTTCTCCTCCAAGGATGCATTGATACTATCAACAAACTTGTGTCGACCAATTCTGTCCCCATGCCATCCAGATTTAAGGTCTTATCTCATGCAATCTTTTCCCTCTCCCACCCCCCTTACCTTCAATGTAATCCTTAAACTCCTTTCCCCAATTCCTGTCCTTCGTTTAATTCAAGTGGTCTCGTTCTCCAATCTTTCTCTCCTAGTTTCATTTTTCTTCCCTACCATCAATTCATGTAGGTCTCCCTCTGTCCAAGAAGTACGACCTTCCTCTTCCCCTCTGTCAGTCAAAGCCGCTTCCTCTGTCAAGAGCCTTCCCTGTCCCATATCTTGCGGATGGTCCATAAAAAGGACGTTGAAAATGTTAATGACCATAAACAATAAAAACTCAATCTTTAACATTGGTATCAGAACATTTTTTAATCGGCAAGTTTTTTTTTTTTTCAAAAAGCACGATGTATGAAATTTTTGTGAATGTACAATAAGTGAGAAATTTGAGTAACTTGTGGCATTAAACTTTAAGGCTATCACGACGAAGGACGTATGAGTAGAGCGCGATAGCCATCCATTATTATGTGCATACAACCAGTCTGAGCTACAGGAAAAGTTAGCCCTCACAGAAACACATCTTATCGACATATACTGAGGAGGAGATTTTGAGCACCGTATTGGGTTTTACCAGAGCGCACTGAAGTTAATTCTGTTCAACAACAACAATAACAGAAAGTTTTTAAAAAGAGAAAAGGGCAAAATTAAGAGCTTAGGTAGAGCTGAAAGCATGTCACTTCCGCAGTCACCTTGCCTTATTGAGCTGGTGACATGCGGAGCAGTTGAAAAATTTCTGTACTGCTCCAAATCCCTGTGACATAAGCCAGGAAGAACATTCCAAGCACCGTCTGATTCATGCTAAAGCAGAGCTTCTACACAGAGCGTCTATCTATTGTAGCAGTAAATAATCTGTGAGTGGACAGCAAACTATAAAAGTCCTAAGAGGTTTCAGGACCAACCACTGGTGTATTAGACAAATGCGAATATCCTGTATCGACCATAATATACATACTCCACATGTGGACGTGATGTCAACAATGCAACTGGTAAGATAGACCAAGAAAGTATCATGAGGTACTGGAAGATGAGACGAGGTCTGTATATTACAGGAAGCTAGGCACTTGCTGGATGAAGTTGTCACTAAAGCTAAATCAGAAGAGACACATCTCCAATCACAACCTGCAAGTCTGAGAAGGAAGAGCTCTAGAGAAAGGAAAGGGATAGTTCCATAAGCAAAGCTCTAAAACAAAATCCATGGTGTGATACTCACTACGATTGTAATAAAAAAGACAAGACATCCCGAGTGTATAAGTAAGCGAAAGAGAGAGATATAACTGGAGGAGAACAAGATCCTGGAGCAGAGTCGAGACACTTAAATATCTCGGAATCTAATATAGACCGAAATGGGAGGCAATCAAGAAAAGTGAATAGAGGACACAGAACATCCGAAAGGCATCTGCATGCGGACTGGGAGACTTTTACAGGCCATAAATCGAGGGATATCCTACAGACAAGAAAGAGGTTGGTCCAGAAAACCAAATTGGCCTGTCATAGGCCCGTGACCGCCGCTTCCAACCTCTGTCCCAGTCTTGACATATGGATGTGATGTCATGGGGCAAATGACTACAACCCACAAAAGCCCCGATTCCCAACCTCCGCAGACATGGAGGTATATCTGAGGAAAGAGGTTTGAAGTAACACAAGACGAGACATGGTCCGCAACCACAGAGAACGATACGTCAACAAGGCCTAAAATCCAGGCATGTACCCCACCCGCTAGGCAGAACCCAAATAGAACATCCCAACTACAGACCGGCTTATGGGCCAATGTTACTTGCCGAGAATGGGAAAAAGATTCGAGGCTACCGATCGAGCAAGCATTTGGGAAACAAAGAGCCGAGGGAATCCGACCCCCCCAGGACGACCAGAGTCCGCTGGGGAGGAGACACACAAAGACAAATCTGTACGCTGAGAGGCGACACGAGAACTAGAAAGGAAACCTAAGGCCATGAAGAAGACACTGATAGAAAAGTCTGTTGGCGCTCGTTGATCGTCTTACTAAAACCCTCTAACCACCTCACGGTAGAAGGGGAAGCGTGGACTAAGTAAGAATTCCGCTCCCTTTGATAATTTCAACTTGATATTGAGTGGCGCAATGGTACTTTTTCCCTAAAACTTTTTCTATTCCTCACATATCCAACTGTATTGCAATATTTACAAGTGCTTTTCTAGTATTCTCTCCTATTAAGAACATGAACTAGCCCAATCTCCTGACCTGCATTCTCAGGGACATTTGAAGAAATAATCTTAGGTACTAAGTGCCAGTCTGTAGTGCGCGTTTATTCCATCTGTAAATAATCCTT
The DNA here is from genome assembly GCA_024509875.1 of Oreohelix idahoensis. Classification (NCBI taxonomy): domain Eukaryota; kingdom Metazoa; phylum Mollusca; class Gastropoda; order Stylommatophora; family Oreohelicidae; genus Oreohelix; species Oreohelix idahoensis. The sequence goes on from JAMPIV010014256.1 coordinate 7,026, forward strand.
AGTAAGTTTTCTTTATGTTTTTAAATTTTGAATTCATGTTGGAATTTTTGGAGAGAGAAAGGACAACGTGATACTGAGAAATAAAATTCTAATGCATGGTTCCAATGAGTTCGGAAGCGAGAAACTGCCTCTCTTCTACTAGAACTATTCTACTGAGACATCCTCCCTACATGCATTTGAGCAAACCAAACGCAGAGATTCTGGCAACTAAACATGATATATGTCTTAAGGATAAATTCTTCTTCAGAAATATCCTAGAACAAAATGCCTAATATAAGATGGCATCACATATTGAAGCTTAAGTAAGGGAAATTGGGTGGTGAGTCCCCAGCGCCACACCATATTCATAAAAAACACCGACAACACCTAGAAAGTTAGTTTAAGTATGGCTCGGCTGTAACCCCGGGGCTCGGCCCACCCCAGCGTGCAGATATATATGTTTTAAAACAGAAAATAAAAAAAAAAAAACAAAACTAACAGCCCCAAAAAAAGTTAACAAGTAAAATAATAACAAAACACTATGTTATATCACAATTATAAAGAAAAAGATATAGATATTACTCACGCACAACGATAAGAAAAACTTTTATCACAAATGAACATCACAATTGAGTAGGTATTTTTCTTTATCGTTTTAAAAGAAAAAAAAAAAACTATGGTCATCATATCAGACCAGTGAGATCTTTCTATGGTAGTTTTGAGCTGGTCGGTGTCTTAATTCATTTCCTCGAAGGCTATAATGGTTAGCTTGCAGATATGAATGGTGTTCTGACTTTGGGTGTATGTCGGAAATCATTCTCTTTTACGAGTTATTTCTCTATGTTTGAGTGTCCGCTGCCCCGCCAAAAGTAACGCAAAATAATAAACAGAACACATTGTGGAGTGAGGGTCAGACTGGGTTAACTGAACGCACCTCCTATAAGATTCGCTCACAATCACCAAAGGCCTGAATCAGAAAGATTAACTTTTATATTCTGTTTGTTGTTTTCAGCTAGACAAACAACCGCCTTATGTATGTGACACACGTGAGATAAAATCACGTAACGCAAATGCCTATACAATCAACAAGCATTTTGAACTATTAATTTATATATCGAGCTAAAACATCAGTTTAATACCTATCAAGGTCATTACTAAAGATAAATTCTTGGACTGCAAGAAAATCAAAAAGGACACTGTTTAGACACAAACGCAAAAAAGCGTACGAACTCTGTGATTAGATCGGCTCTTTACGAAAATAAAAGGAATTACAGAGCATATACTCTTCAATAAAGGCGCACCTGGGACGCCTAAGAACAGATGAAATTGCGCTTACTCTAGAACAAGAAACGAATCATTTAAACACTATCAAACAAGGAATCATTTCATCAAGACGAAACTTTAAAAACATGCCGCACTCTAACTCATCAGGACAGTCCAGACAGAAACGAGAAGATGAAAAAAGAACTAAAGAACAACCCAACCTACGAGTGTTTTTGAGAAGTAAAGATAACCCGGTTTATAGTTGAATTTAATAACGTGTATCACCTTTTTTTTTACGCAAACGCTGGTATCCTCGATTTTGAGAAATGTAATCGCTCTTGAGGCACATCTGCTGCACAACACAGATAAAGACATTGAAACACCAGATAGAAGAGAAAAACTCAACTTGATTAATCCGACATTAAAACCAAACAGTAAAGCACAACGTCCACGTTTAAACAACAGTCAACCACTTTATTTTCTCCCGGAATCCGCAGGATCACAGCAATTAGCTGCCCAGGTAACGTAGTAGCCATTAATATTTTAAATTTGTTTGCCTAAGCATCTAGTCAAATTCGAGACCGAGCGACACCCTGCAGAACTCGTCAAGGTCCACAGTTACATATAAGCCTTTCGGAGTTCTGAACCTCTATCTGATGCTGTCCGCTTCATTTAACAGCAGTGGTATTTCCACATGTAAGCTCAGATGAGTTTTCACCAACTGTTGAGGTATTTGAGCTGGGATCTATCAAATTGTTAAAAACCAACTAGAGGATTCCGCTTGTGTCATAGAGGCAGATATTATTTAATTTGGGTAACTGTCAACATAGGCTTTGAGAACCAACAGTGGTTATGGTTTCACCTTCCTTGCTTGTAGTAAAATCACTTTTTCTAGGGGGTACGGTGTGCTGTCACGGTACTCGAGAACACACTGGAAATACATTCTTAGCTACATAACTACGTCGAGGGGACCCCCAAAGAAACTCATTTGTAGGTAGTTTCTTATGGTCCCTCAAGGCTATGAGAACCGCTGACTTACATTTTGTCAGTTTCAAGTGGTAGTAAAATCCATTCAAAGTTGGCTAAATAATTTGTAAGTCCTGGTTTCCTGTAGAAAAATATCCACTTCAACTTCTTTAATTTTTTCACTAGATGCCTGAAAAAACATACCGTATTTGTGTTGTCTTGTTTGGAGTTTATTTATTTACAGGTTTCACAGGCCATCAGTTTTCCTCCCCACCTAAAATGTATATAATGTTTTTAATTTATTAATTATATGGTTGCGTTTTTCCCATGCAAGATGCCAAACTGTTCCTGTATCTTCTTATATTGTGTCATTGCTCTTATGTTTTCCCTTCAAATTTAACCTGTGCCCATAGATATATTCCAACCAGCTTGACCATTTTACCTATTCTTCAGTTCTAGAAGTCTGGTCAAGAGACCACAGGCATGCCGTCTTCAGGAATACCAGTGATCTGGCAGACGAGCTAACACGTCCTGTACATGGGTAGAGTAACCAATAGTAATTATTAAAAAAAAAGAGTGTCAGATAATGTATATAACAAGAGATACATGAAACCACTGGATATAAAAGGCAGCAAACTCTTGGGGGGATGAAAGCTGCCAAATCACACAACCATGGTGACAATTCGTCCCAAACGGTGCACAACCTCACTGTGTGCAAGAAAAAAAAGCTCGTCTCAACAAGCAGATACGCGTGAGGATAGAAAACCGTCTAAACGGAAACACCAACAAAACAAGCAAGCTGAGGGCTAATCACCGCTGGGGCCCGAGGGGCGGCAGCATGTCCCCATAATCAGTCATGGAACAGAAGGGTGGCCTACTTACCGTAGGTCTGAGTCTCTTCGTAGTGAGTGTACAGTAGAAGTTAAAAATATCTTTCAATGTTTTATGTAATTTATTCGAATTCATGACATAAAAACATATCAGTTGTGCCAGTAACAACTGAGTAAAAAATTACTTGCACTTTTGAAATATACAACTGTGATCAACAAGCCAGTTGAATTAATCTAACGCCAGGGAGGTGAAGTGGCAAGCAAAACCAACGAACAAGCCTAAACACACTTAAAGTATACCTGCAGTGATCCTACATGGACTGTAAAAAGTCCTCTACTTTATATTTGCATTAAAATATCCTAGGAAAAACGCGCGACAGAATAGAACAACACTTTCACGACTAACCACCCTGGTGCGGAAATGCGAGGATGAATAAAACAAACGTGGGTATGAAAAGGAAAGAGGAGCAGACGAAAGTAATGGAAGTGTTAAGCACTGAAAGGAGAAATACTTATAAATAAATGCGAGGGTTATTGACAGAATGAAGTATAGAAAACACGAAAGCCAGCAACAGTGATCCCGTAGATTTTTTGATAGGGCTACTATCAGAAGATAGTATTCAGGCTCCCGTCCTGAATAGAAACATGGAAAAAAAAAATAGTGTACTCCAGATAGATAAAAGTGTATAAAGAAATAAAAGTGAAATGGTGACAGGTCTAGATGTCCTGTATCCCCTGTGATTGAGAAGAATAATCCTAGGTGTCCAGCTTTAAACATTTACGACTGAAAAATTGTTGAGTCAGCACAGTAAATACCTCTCTAATATATATGAACATATTACACTATAACCACTCACATACACACACACCAGATAAATGACGACAATTAGACGCACAAAACGTAGAAAACTATAGATATATTGTGTTCTAATGGAGAGTAGGGATATAGGGGGACAGTGAGCTGACTCAACACAGGTAATACAGTAATTAAGCGTATTATGTTAATGTTCTATTTACTAGTAAAGAAAACTTCACAACAACATTTAGTAAGCTACCCAATATCAAATAAAAAAAAAATAATAGAAAAGGTTAAGAATTAATAAAAGAAATAGACACATAAGTGATTCCCTCTATTGAGAGACAAGATCCCGTCTAGAAGCTGTGAACCAATATTTAACCACCCAAATAGTCAAAAGATTTAGCACTATGGTATAGGGATTTGACATAAACTGTAAAGAACATTTAGAGTATCTAAGTTGAGTGTCTATTCTGAAATAAACAGTAAAATTAGCAAACATTAAGAGGAAGAAAAAAAAAACCCCAAAAGAGGAGTATAATGAGTATACAATATAAGAATTATATTCAATTATCTTCTTGTCTGCTCTGGACTTATGACTCGAAACCTACCTGTTGCCACATTCATTCACTCTTACCTAATAAAGTGCTTATCACAACATCTGAAACATGCCGGTGAACATATCTCCATGATACAGAAATCACAAATCCAAGGATGGTTTTTGGTATAGAACAAGCCCCAGTGTATCTTTATTTTCAAGATTGATTAATCCTCTATTTGGGAAATGCTTGCTTTGTTTACAGGTTTTAAAATAGGATTCTTGTTTAGTGCACACATCAAATTAGTCCAGGTTAAGGAAATTACTTATAATGAGTCTTTAATGTTTCACCGTAGTGTATCAATAGAGCTGGTATAAATTTTGATACTTCTGAAGAGAAAATGTTCAGGTAATGTAAAATCTCTCGGGATAATAATCCCTTCATCAGCACCACAGTGATCGGTAGTGGTGTGATAAATGTGTATATATATTTAATGTGTATTAAGATATTTCCGGCGCACAGTGGGGTGTCTGAAATGTGTATATATAAAAAATTAAAAAAGCTCTGTGCGTCAAATATTGTGAATTAAAATTAGGAATTTTGCCACGTCCTGGCCCTTCGTGCCTCGACGCGCTAGGACATTGGGCCGCACGAGCAAATCGATCGTCTCTTTGATTTCGAGTCGTTCCCGCTAGCTTTAATTACATTCCGAACAAACCGGATGTTGGTTTGGGGGAGGGGAGGGGATAACGAAGCGGATAATCTCCCTCTGAGCCAAAGTTAATCTAACAAAAAGTAACGTCTTACCCTGAACTTAAACGCCCTTATTATTCTTCATTGCTATCTCCCTCCCTCATCCCCCTTGATTCCTCACTACACGCATCATAGTCCATCCATAGTGTCCTGTCTTGTTATAACATTCCAAGTAGGTCTTATAAGAACATCAGAGAACTTAGATATACACGAAAAGAATATATGGCGAAGTGGCTACTAATTAAGAAGTTTGACCAGAATATAAAGTACGAAAGGCGTTACTGAGGATTACAAAACGATGTCAACACAAATATGGAAGCAAGGTGTGGAGCAAAAACTGGGGATGGCAAGTGCAATTCTATATATTTACATACTGGTCACAAATAGGTATTCAATCGTTTGCAAGGTTGAAAAAATAAGGAAAGTCAGAACAAAGTTGTGAAAAACCTTAGTTATAACAATACGAATCGTGGGCATATCATATAAGCACACCATGTATGATCACACACATACAGAAGTGTATCAAAGAGACGTCTCTGGCAGCGCCCCCAAACAACTAATGGCTGCACAGCGCACCCTGGAGACACAAGTACTACGTGATTATATCTCCTGCCTCATCAGCTGCGGTCTTGTCAGTAAATCGAGAATGATTGGCCTAGGAATACTCACGCACACTGACGGCATGCATTATCACAGTGGGTGGAAGCGAACTGGAAGACGTTTTCAAAACGAAGGATGCTTATAGTCCTTGCGGGCTGCACACACGCGAATAACCCCTACTTTAGATGATGCAGGCACATTCTTGGATTGCTGTCAATTAGACAACACGATGGCCCTAGTTAAATGTTATATGACAGTAACTACAGCACCAAAAGATGGCATCCCCTGGCGTGAGAGGAACAACAGCTGACATCAAAGGAGTGAGAATAAAGAGGTGATGGCGCAGGCAGACTATTAGACATGTAACCCAGTTTGAGAAATATAATTCAGAGAGGGAGAAGAGTGGAGTAAGACGGATGAAGCTGGAAAAACTATCAGCCACGATCATTATCAGCCTAGGTAGAGAAAGTGCAGAACTTTGGTCAATGTGAGAGCAGAGGAGTGGCACGATTGATCAGCCTTATAAATGAAAAATGCTGGAGGCGATGCAGATGCCATTGTGTGTACACTGATGAGTGGTGTCCCTAATAAATAATCTGAGTCATAAATATCAACGGACATATAAATTACAAACTCGTGGGGCTGTCTCTGCTAAGAGTAAAGGGCAAGAACCCTAGCTGAACATAGCAAAGCTTCACACGATAACAACCTCCAAACATGAGAATGGAAGGATAGAAGGCAGTTACTGCTGCCTTAAGTATCTGGCCTGTGTCTGAGACGTATTAACAAAGAGCTACACATCCATGCATTCCCGAAAAAGGTCCAAAATGGTTGGCTTCCCTGACATGAATGAGGAAAACATCCATATAAAGAGCGCATCGAATACTTCAAGAACTGATAAGATCTACTGACCCATTGTCATAGTTTATCACTGATCGCCGGGGTTAACATTGTTGCAATAGACAAAAGAGCTGACAGACAAGCTTCAGGAGCTCCCCATAAAAGGTGCATTTGGTGGACATTAGGATAAGGACAGAAATAACAAGGCGCAGATTTCATGTTCGTCTAATTAGAGAATGACACTGTGCAATCGATGAATCATCAAAGGCTAAAGACTGCTGGATTGCCTTGGCATCAAACGTAAGAGAAAGACCAAAGCAGGAAATAGAGAGTACGTTGTCTGAGAGTAAACGCATCTGCCACGCCATACAATACCATTGCGCAACAGAACAATTTAGGAGCTATCTCATACCCATCGGAACATTTGCTGACGACGACTGAGCACACAATATATGGATTTGTTGGGCCCGTGTACAAATGAGGTCGATTTCTGAATAACTATAACTGTAAAACATGACTCCTACACTATTGAAAATTTATGCTTTATAAAATAAAACGAACTGCTTTTATTATAATTTTGCAATTAATTCAGCCGATAAAAATCTTTAATTTATTTATTTCTTTTATTTGTTCATATAACACAGAAAGAGCAACGAGGTCATTTATTAACCAAATGAAAGTTGCCATTACAATAAATGTATCAGGAAATACCAATATTTCATAATTTAATTCTCATTTAATTATATAACGAAGTGCCTTCAAACACGAAGATTTCAGATAAGCGACAGAACCATGTGGCATAGGGCTAGTGACAAATGGATAACTCTAGAATCTGTCGCGACCCACCTTTTGCGTGAAAGGGGTTATCAAAGAATTAATTTCAGCTCCAAGTTTCCAGCTCCCACAATGAACCGACAACACCCTCACCCCCCCCCAAGATTCAAACCCCTGATTTACCACTCGGTGGAAAGTATTAAATTTAGTTAGCACAGCTTGAGTGTCCTTAAGTAAATATGACTGTAGACACATACAAAGCAGTACATTTAAAAATGCTAGAAACATCGATGTTAAAAATTTATGTATAAATACAAAATAACAAGGTAATTAATAATCCATTCTTCTAAGATTTAACCCATTTTAAAGAAAAACACAAAAAAGAAAACACTTGAATATTTTAGCGTAAAATAAAGTAAAAATACTCATCACGGCTGATGGTAAATATTAATCTGATTAAGAGTTTCTGTGAGCAATGTATGAGTTTGTACTTAACTGCCACTTGGTAATCACTGCTACCCGCTTGGGTTTGGGGGTTCATGAATACTCCTGCAGATAGGAGTCCACCTGGAGATCTCAGATCAAGTCTCTGGATACGGTTAAAGGTGCCAGCCAATGTTCCTCAGATAATATCAAGGAGTAACAGCAAAGCTGGTTCTCTGCGTCGCCCCTATAATAATAAAAAATAAGGCCCCTGATGATGGATGCGGTGGGTCAGCACAACGTCAGACCGAAACACTCCTAGTCTATACCTCCATTCACTGTTCCAGAATTAAGTTATCCGAGCTGGTAACATACCACCACGAACCCAGTACAACTGTTGCGGTACGAGAGAAAGAAAAGACAAACACTTCTCTGAGTAATGAGGTTTCCCTGACACATAGTTAAGTGTATTTCCATGTCCACCATCCTCTACCCACTCCAGAATTTAAACCCTCGCTGAGAATTAAGATTAATCCCCCTATAGAGACAACTTTATAACATTTTTCTAGAACTTGAATTAGCGCTTTACGCTTTACATACCATTACATCCTAAATGAAAAGATTAATAGTACAGATCGATGTTTACATCTACTGCACCCAGAGTATGTTACTACATTTACAACTCTCGCTGATTAGAAAAGTGCGATCACTCAATATAAATTATAAAATATGTATTTCAATTTATATTAACACTGTTTGTAAAAAAGTATTCGAAAAACGTTCATTAATTCTGAAAATTTGAAAAAAAATGTTTATATTTCTCATCTACACTTTTGGAAAAAGCTTGAAAACTTACACATTAAATTTTAATTTTAAAAAGAGAATATTTTGTTACATGGACATTTGTACACTTAACACTGCTTAAAAAAAATGTCAGTATTATAATTAGAATGGTACATCATTTCTTCATCTTTCCTCCTCCTTCCCCGTTCCCACCAAATGGAAACAATGTTACTCCTTAATGCTTTTAGATTTCTCGTTAATAAGAAACTAACAACTAAAGCAAGTCACCAGCCCTTGGGCATTGGTGGTTCAATGAAAATCCTCATTCATTACGCTGAGGTTGAGAGATGCCATTCCTATATTGACTTCAGCATCCACGAATAGCAATGTTGTTTCACAAATTAATATATTCACAATAGTAATAACATGTTAAGTTTCACACATTTAGAAATAAACTATAGCATGAAAAAATGACCAACATACGACAATCTTCTTGGAGCTTCACAGGAGCCTCAGGGCTGTCTGCCTCAGATGGAAAATAAAGCTTTAGTATACAAGCGCTTTTCACACGGAATTCCTTGGTCTGGAGGGATTTTCCAGGGAAAGACCCGGCAGATATAGACCCCAAAAAACATATAGAAGACGCTGAGAGACAAATGGAGAAACAAATGAACTTATGTGAGAGAAGACTTTGGGACAGACAGGCCTTAGTGTGTTTTGTGTTTGGTTACAAGTGTCAATGCTCTTGGATGGCTATACAAGTTTTTTCAAGTGAGTTTGTTTGGGAATATTGTCTTCTCACTCTAAAACTATATTATACTGACCAAGAAAATATTCTATCTTAGTTTGATGCGATTTTAAAAATAAATATTATATTTATTTTTCAAACAGACCAAGGAACTTTAACCTATACCCTGAACACTCAAGTTTATTTTGAGTAAGAACAGTGTCGCATGGAACGTATATAATAAAATGATTTTAAATAGTGAACACTTTACCTTGAGACTTAATTTATTTCCATTGTTACAAGAGTTAAATGTGAAATTTGTGTAGAGGAAAAAAAGATTGTATCGAATGATACATGAAAGTCTAGTGCCAAGATGGGAGTACTCTTGGTGTTACCAAGTAATACACCAAAACAGGAGCAGGTGCAAGCATGACAACAAATGGAAGAAAGAGGAGAATTGTTTCAGACAGACCCAAGCTTAAAGCAAACGGCACAGATCTGAAATTAAAGCGCCAGCAACCAACAACCACCCTTAACAGGAAGGTTTGGGTTTATTTTCCATTCTATATCACAGAAACACGGGAAATACAAGAAGAACGGAGATGAGAGGTGAAATTACAACAAAACCGGAACCAGGAGAAAGGTGATCGGCACACATAGTTCCTGGTTGAAAAGTGAGCATGAAGGAAGTATATAGAGGCAAAGAAAAAGCACCTCTTTCCAACAGAGGTATCAGTGTTGACTTGACCTCAGAAACAGTGCAGTTGTCTGAGGAGACTTGACGTTGGTTAACAGACTACAAGAAATGGAGGTCCATTACAGTAAGAGGAAAAATAACACACGTAATACGAGTACAATGAGACAGAGAGTAAGCCAGAGGCAGAAAATGGGGAACAGATAGGATAAGAAAGAATATAAGTGCCACCCCGACGCACCGTATAGCGCACCATAAGTAAAAACAGCAGAAAGAAGGACTGCTAAAAGAAAGCAAGGAACAGACCAGGGGAAATACATGAACGGTTGTTACAACCAATAGGGCGAAGCAGAAGGAAGAGGCAGTCAGACGGAAACCGGACGGATTAATATCCGATGACGTCAGGAAACGTCAGCTACACATCGAGCTTGCATACAATCAAGAAGAAACCCATTTCAGATACAAGTTGGGGAAAGAAAGAATAGAGTTTATAGGGGGTCAGATAGTCCGGACAAATCTATGCAGTCGAAGGTCTTTTCAGGTATGAGAAGTGAAGCACTGGAATATTTACAAAGGACGAGTACAGGGAAAAAGAAGTATTATAAGCCCAAGAAATGAAAAACAATGATCTTTGGTTAGCATAGAACCAGATATAAATACGGAGTAAAATGAATCAAAATTTGAGCTGTAAGAACCGAGGCGCATAGGAGTTTGAAAGAAGAAAGCAATAAAACGGCATCCCTAAAGAGGCAACTGTAAAACCCACAAGACGTGTGCTTAACAGCATATAAAAGCATAGGCCAGAAATTTCTGGAGGGAAAGTTTGTAAACAGGCTTATTCCACATAACGAAAACAAGAGAATTATTAACAAAGCAATCTTCTAGAAATTGACATGAGATGAGCTGTGAATGGGGCGAAAACACGAAGTAGGTAGACGGTGAATAAGTTTAACTAGAGGGCCAACGGAGAAATGGGCGGGAGTATTGAGAAGCGCCACATGAACGGATGCGCTACAGACATAGAAGTGAAAGTTTCCCACAAAGAGGAACAAAAGTAGAGAAAGTGGAAAGGCCATGGAGAAACATGAGGGCAAAGAGCAAGGAAATATGGAAGTGAGTCAGAGGAGATTTCGCGTCCAGGAACCAAAAGTTCTCATGGGAAGGACTTCTGAGGGAGAAATCACTAAACTTTTTCCTCCAAAATACATTGAGAGAAAGAAAAAAGAGAAAAATCTTAAAAATAGTATAAGGAAAATCAAGAGGGAATATGAATAATAGGATACGGACAATAGTGAGAAAAGAGTAATTTAAAGATAATCCGAAAGCCATAGGAAGTATAGCATCGATAATAAATAGGAGGGTTCCAATAGGAAATGCAGAGAAGAGAACATGCGGCGAGTCAGAGAATGTTCCATGTAGGTGTGAACGAAGAACATAAAAAACGTTATCATGAATGCATTGGGGGGGGTTGCGTGGCGGTGATGCTGGTTGCGATTGCCTGAACTAACAAAGCGGGAGTAGTCTGTAGATGAGAGGACGTGTAGGGAGATGGGCGCTCAGCATTTCATGTGGTGGAATGGATATTCAGGGTGTGGAACACTCAGGAGGTGGGGGGGGGCATAAGACCGTGGGGGAAAGCGTAGAAGAGTGTTGATCAACAGAAAGGCCGTCGGGTGTATATCAGGGGATGGCGACGTGCTCTATCTTGCAGCGCGACATAGTCACAATCACAGTGCAGAGATCCAATAATACTCTCATATATAAAAGGTGAGACATAAAGACGACCTATACATGCGTTCTACAGGAGGGATAGGTAGAACAAGCACACAATACTAGAGAACAACAGGTAGAGCACAAATGTGGGGTACAAGTGCCCGCTAGGACGGTGAGACCACACAGACTGGGACCATCGTGTCCTATTTTCAAAGAATACAGTGTACCGCACAATGAGAGGGACACAGCTGTATGGCAGCGTGTTCACGCAACATATGACTCCACTAGCCGTCACTGCCGTAACGCACACTCAGAGCTGACACAAGCCACAGTGACACAACAATTTATTCCAACCACGAGAGCAGCAAGCGAATTAGCTCTCTCACCAAAGGGTCCCTGCGGATGGTGCGAAGGGTTAGAGCAATCCACACACAATAGCTCGGTACAGGAGTAGTATCTAAGATGACTCAAGAACAGGGTCCGACACCTTTCGGGTGATAATGATAAATAAGTGTGATGGCTGCGACACAACTACATCTAGTCTCTCTTCTACTCACAACTGCTCGATGCAGTATTAGGTTACTCAGAGGTGTCTAGATGGATAGGGGGATGAGCAGTGCGAGAAACAGGGGGGTGTATGGTGTGATTTTGAAACATTTAGGGTAAGAGGGGACGAAAGTATGATGGAGGTACAGGTAAGATGAGTAGAGAGAGAGAGTGAGGTATGTAGTTCGTAGAGACGTGTGTATCTATCTCTCACACATTTGGTGTTGTGTATTTGTTATTATGTGTGGGGGGGGGGGATGGTTGTTTTTTTGGATGGTGTTTGGGGTGAGGGGTGTGAGTGGGTGTGGTGGGTAGTGGGTATTTGTTAGTGATGGGTTTGTGGGTGGGGGTGGGTGGTTTGATGTGGTTGTAGGAAGTTGGTGGGAGGATGTATGACTGTGATGTGGGGATATGTGGGTGTTGAGGGTATTTGGTTGGTTTGTATAGGTGGGTTATGAATATGGGGGGTGTGTGATGGGTGGGTGGTTTTGGATATTATTGGAGGGGGTTATAGGATGGTTTAGGATTGTATATGATTGGGGGAGGTAGGGGGTGGGGTTGGCAAGGGGTAGGGGGTGGGTTTTGGAGGATGGTATAAAATTAATGGGTGGTTGTGTGGAGTATGGAAGTATATGGTGGAAGTTGGGGGTGGTTTGGTAGTGGTGAGGTGTTAAGTGGTGTATAGGTATAATTATGTGGTGTGGTGTGATGAGTGATAGGGGGAGTATATGGTGATTGTTTGAGGGAGTAGGGGGAATGTGTGAATTTTGGTTGATTTATGTAGAGGTGGGTACTGTTATTTGAGAGGAGTTAACAAATGGGGGGTGTTGGTAGATGGTTGGTATCATTGTGAGTAGGACTATAGTGATTATTAGAAGAAGTGGAAGTATGGTAGTGTGGAGGGTTTGATGGAGTGGGGGGATTCTAGTGTGAGTATGTGAAAAATTGTGGATTAGTGGAAGATTCGGGTGATATGTGGAATGGTAGGTTGATAGATAGGTAGGTAGAGAATGGATATTATAGATGGAGTTATATGAAAAAAAAAAAAAAAGGAGGGGTAGGGGTGTGGGTTGACATATTAGTTATAGGGTTTGACATGACACATGTTATCATGTGATAAAAATAGGGAGTGGAAGTATTTAGGGTGAGTTTGTTAGTTGGGTTTGGATGGGGGGTAGTATTAAGGATTACAGAATGGAGGTATAATGATTGAGTATTGGAGAGTGACAACAGAACAATGATGAGTGGGTGGGTTATGACACATTCAGGGTATTGGGTAGTTTTGACTTTATGGCTCACACGATGAATGTAAATTGTGAAGTATGAGATTGACATAGTGTTTGGTACACATTGTTGCGAGTAGGGGGTAGAAGTGAGGGGAATATTGAGGGGTTGAGGATTATGTTAGGGTTATGCTGATAGTGGTTGGGAACATCATGAATGGTATGTTGTGGGGGTGGTGGGTGTATTAATGGATCCGAGTGTTGGTAGATGTGAGTATTTAGAAAGGTAATTAAGGAGGGATAGTGTGGACTAATAATGTCGAGTTTGCGCACAGAGTATGTTAAGGATCTAACAGTATGAACACAGGTTATTGTGGATTTTGATTGACTAGGGAATTGTATAATGGCTTAAGGATGGTGGGGGTATTATGAATGGGTAGTTTGTGAGATTTGGGAGAAAGGGTTTAGAAGGATGTGAGTAGTTTTGTTTATTAATTTTTTTTTTTTGAGATGTAGAATGTGATTAGGAGGATATGGTGGTTATGGAGTATAGGAATGTGTGTTTGGTATAGGGGGGTATATTGTACATTGTTGTAATGTACGGTCGGGAGGGTTGTCTGGGATATTCTATAGATTATTAATGAGGGCGTGATGATTTGTGTATGATTGTACAAAGGACTAGATGTGAGGTAGTGAATTATAAAGTGATATAATGAGTGGAGAGATTGGTGAAATTAAAGATGCGCGCCTTCGTCACACTTCACAAGCCGGTGGGTTACAGATAGAGTGAATGAGATATCATGATGGTGCGAAGTCTACTAAGAAGAGAGGTCTCGTTGTTGCGGCGGCCTGTTATAACACTAGTGGCGTGTGTATACTTTCTCTCTTATAACTATCATATATAGAACGTCCTGCTTGCTATTCTATATTAGGTGCGATTACTGCATGGGTAGTTCGGGATGGAGTGGGACATTATTGAGGTCCTGGAGTAGCAGGTCGTGTTGCAGTACACACCGGGGGGGGGGGGGGGGGGGGGGGGGGGGGGGGGGGGGGGGGGAAGTTATGCACTTTGTCTATTTATGTGCGGTTTGGTTGTGGAATCCCCTGCATATTCACGTCACAACTAGCCATTCGTTTCGGCAATGAGATACATACTTCTTGAACCACGAACCCAATCTGGTTATTCACAAGTTCCCCTACGCACAATTGTTCTGCATGGACAAGAGCAACTGTATAGATTAGAATGGCACGCGAATTCCCAATGTTTGGAAAATATTTGAATCCATTGATAAACGGGGTGTTGAATCGTCACGAAACACTTGGAGCTGGGAAAGCATTCTCTAATTTATGACTGCGGATTGATTCTACATTTCCTATAGTAAATCCATCCAAAAATTATAAAGTCCAAGGTCGCCCTGTAGAGATATTGTTTCAGAGCTTTGTTTTTTTAATTTCCACCATAGCGGGTTTTAACCTCATAAGATGTTTCAGAGTTAACCCAAATACTCGATCTGTCACATTTACGTATCTATGGAATTCTGAGGCCTCCGGATCCTTCTTCCTCTGGCTTATAGGAGTAGCTCCGATATGAGAGTTGCGACTCTAGTCTTGTTCCTGTAGTCTCACGATGTTTCAGCTATATTATAATTCTCTCTATCTCAGCTTCAAAAAACCCAGATTGAAACGTCCCGGCAAACTTGGTCCAAGTTTGAAGAACCAACAGCATATCTCAGTCTCCGTACAAGGTAGGGGTCACTGACTCAACACATCCCAAGGACTGCGTAAGCTGACACACAAATTTGTGCCGCATGTGTATTGGTAGGAGTAGATTAAAAATAAAATATTCCCCTCGTGTTTTCAAATATACATGCATTAAAAATAACACGCCGTGACCACCACATACCTGTCCTAAGTTAGTCGAAGAAATACATCCGGATTTCACACTCACCAAACAAATCTGTATGGCATCTATGAATTCCTGCCAGGATATGCTATTCCTATAATCCAATATTGACCCACTCGCCCGATCAGATATTAATTCGGGACAACACTTGTCACAGGGTTGGCTACCAAGCGGTAACGAAACCGCGGACTACGTTCATAAAAGCAACAATAACTCGTGTACCTCATAACTGAAATAACATTCATTACAGATCCGAAACTCTCTGCGATCCGAGGAGCGTTTTTCCAGACAGTCAACACAAGGATCGGTCCGGCCGCTCAACAAAGGTTTATAGTTTCATCCGATATACAGACCGCAACACAGTGTGTTAATTGCCTGATTGTCGCTGGCTCCCCGGAAATTGATGCGTTATCTCTCCTTCACCGTTTGCCGTCTGTAATCACAAAGCGCCTGCGAGCTGCGCGGCCCGCTAAATTCATAATGAAATAAATACCGCTCGCTGTAGACCCTCGTGGTTACAGCATAGAGAAGACTTCCAGAACTTGTATACTTATCACGCAGTACACCAAAGCCATACACGTAAAAGCAGTCTGGTAAGATAGGGTCCAACAGTAATAAAGACTATGTGATGGGGCACCCGACAAGAAAGCTGCCCACTAGCGAAGGGCCCCCACACCCCCAATACCTCCGCAGCACTGTTGTCGGCCCAGCCGACCCCCCGCGTGCAGTCTCCATCCGTTCGTGAGGTGCAGCTCGATAAGCGAAACCCCCCCAACCAGTCACCCCCGCAATAACGGCTCAATAAAACGAGACCCCGACAATAGCCGGTGCAGAGCCCAGAGCCGCCGGGCACATTATCCAAACCGAGGAATACTCGAGCTGACGACGTCACACCAAGGAGAATAAAGAACAAAACCACCCTCATTGAGTGAGAAAAAATAAACGCGTCCTAAGCCATCCAGGCAGCCTGCACATGAGTGCCGGACTAGCATGCCAATAATGACACGTCTGCCCCCCAAGTGTGTACGTGAGATTGGGGTGGTTTCCACTTCAATGATACAAGAGCATATTCAAATGCTGACACTAGGAATCTGACCTCAGTGCTCTCCAACCCTTAAAGTGTGTACGTAAAAAAGCGAGATTAAGTGGGCCAAAACCACCTTGATCGACTGAGAGTGTGACCTCATACAGAAGAGCACCTCAATATACTTCTACAGATCAAGCGTCGCTTTGTGTAGTAGAGTTTAACTCCTATCATCGAAATGCATCACAATAAAGATAATACACTGGACCTGAGATTTCCGAAAACTTTTGTGCCAAAGGAAACCACAATCAATTGCAGATATGTGATTATCGAATATATACGTAAAATACAAACCCCGCGGACCCCCCGGTTGAACGGAGTGCGCGGTGACGGCTTGGAGCCCGGTCTAAGAGAGCAATGTACGAGGGGGGACAAAGTTCCCACCACCTCACCCCTTCCCCCCCTCCCTCCCCCTCCCCCTTATTCCCCTCTGTGTTTTCCGTTGAACGGAGGCGCACCTATATGCAAAGCGATGTAAAGTCCTATATATAAAAAAAATCATGTCAATAGTTTCAAGGTTATAGTTGTATTTTATTGTATGTTTTCACATGCAAGAAGGAGATATATAATATGAACCGACCGGGTCCCATCTAGAAAATTATAAATCGCGGGTGGCGGAGGTAGAAGGTTACTTACATGTTATATGACTACTGAGGTTGTGACAGCCACTAAAGCACGTAGTATTCATATGTGGAAGATAAAACTTTCCTAGTGGAGGGCAAATTAACACCGACTACTTATAACATATAGTTGACGAAATCATGCCACATAGAATTTCCTCGGTTAATCCCTGTTAAGTCTGTCCATGTAAAAATCATGCAGTGAAAAACCTTGCAGTTGACTCGCACGGACTGAAAGTTAATGTTGAGGTAATGTGCTGCTTTGGTAGTCTGGAAGTGGTGACTGAAGTTAGATCATGGTTGGTATTGAATGATTTTGATATGGATGATAATAGGGTTAGCCTGCTGCGTAGTCTGACGGGGGATGATGATGATAGGTAGGTGGTGAATAACTGAGAATGATGGCGACGTGAAGACTAATGTATATGATAATCCTGTCCAACTAGAAGCATTCCTTACGCAAGGCCTATCCACAAGAGTACGTAACGCAGAAAGGCCCAAGTATCCTCAGGTATTACTGAGGTGCAAACACAAAGTCTCGTGTCCACTTTTCTTAAACATCGTAGGAAGATGTCCAAGCGTGCGTATGAAAGGATTGTTAATACATCTTAAGTTGCTTATACAGACGAAGTTTATCTCGAATTATCAAAGCACATGACAGTCGCAATAATAATTAGAAGCGACAAGGTATATAAATTCGTAAGATTACATATACGCGGAACAGAGTCTATAGATAATATGGCTGTATAGCGGGCCTCAGCTAGGTAAGAACCAGACGAGATATATAAACATAAGAATACAAAATGCTAAAGTGGATCGGATCAGTTGCATTGGGAAATACATGAAGAGGGTAAAGCTAACGGATCCCGATTACAACGCCAATGAGCGTATATTTGGGAAAATGGTGAAAGTATTCAATATAGTTCCTAGGGTACCTAGTCCGCACACGAGGGAATGATGTGGCTCAGCTATCTACGGGCCGGGGGCCGCCTATCACCCTTCACAGAAAATACGTGGAAGATCAAAAGAAATACAAACGACTCAATACAATACAAGTGCAGAATTTTCCAATGCAAATGTCAAGATAAACCTTAATTAGCTATTATGACAATTCTGAAACCATAGAGAAATGGACGACGGGATCTGCTCTCACCGGCTGTAGTTACCTTTTCATGCAATAAGTAGGACGGTTAATGTGCCCAGACACCGAGTAAACAAATGAAGGTTTTAAAGGGTATTTGAAGCAGCAACTAAGCGCTTCAAGTATACTCTTGGCAGAGAGGTAAATAGAAGAAGGGTGTTTCTGTTTAAGGGTTCCTCACAGGAATTTTACAGAATGGCAAGCATAACAACTGAAAATCATCTAACCTGTCATGAAACTCTCTTAATTACTCTCAGCCTCTATTACTGTGCGGAAAAATATTGAACTCGTATTTTTGAGCCCGCAGTTGAAGGGGTTGTATCATCTGCAACTATTATTTACAAGCTCTGTGTATTAGTACAAACTGAGCATACGGGGTTCAAATATCTACTCAGTATGAATTCGACATCAACTGTAGATATAAATTTAACACAACAAGTTTTACAAATCAATTAGAAGGTTGAAGTAACGAACTTGAGAAAACAAGTTCTTTTATAACAATTGTAAATTACAATGAGAATTAATACTTTGAAAACATCATCGGATGACTATTAAAAGTTATTGATGGAAGATGAGTCCCAAAATGGAAAAAGTCCATTAACTGAGCTTCACTTGCTAACTTAGTCTAAATAGGAGTGGGGGTCAGTTAGTGTGGCCCGCCTGCTTTACACAGTTCTGTTGGCTCCCCATAGGAGATTTTGGACTGGACCTTCTTCCTATAAGCGAGTCAAATATATGTAGGCAGTAACCCATCACTCTTGATGCAAGGCCGGAGTAAACTATATAACAGGTGGTAATCGATTAACGCTTCCCCCAAGGCTCGACCTGGTGTGTAGGGCGTCAAGCCGTCCACATTACTGGCAACACACTTGTATACCGACAATAAATAAGAGGAAACACATGGCCTACTTTTAACAAGAGTAACGCGAGGTCGTACAAGGCTGTCATAATGAACATTAGGTGCGAACCCTCACTTCCATCCACCACTGTCTCTTCCACACTAAGATAATTTGTATTAACCCCTCCTGACAGTAGTAATAATCTTTAGACCACAGTTATGGTTTAGTGACATAACAGTGCATTGTGACAGCGGTAGACGCAACTGAAATATATAATCTCATAATGAATATATCTATACTTAAAAATTAATATAGTATAATATATCTAATAATTTAATAAAGAGATATAATAATATACTATTATAAAACCCACATACGACTATATGTAATAATACTATAATACTATATAACCCTCTGTGGATCACAGATCCGCAACAGCAAACTCACACACCTGGTTCTAAATCGGGATTCCGAAGTGCAAGACAGACAAAAAGAAAAAGAAATAAAGAAAAAGACAAAAAACTCGTACCTTAAAAAAAAAAAGCAAACCCAACCCGCCTACCCGAGACCAGTCTCCGCTACCCATATACACACAACCCAACCCATCAAACCACGACCCACACAGTGCCTGCCATGCCGTGACGCTCTGGTGTGCCCCCTCAATGCAACAGGATTCCTTTGTTGAAGAGAAACTCGCACAGGTAAAAGCAACACACGCGCGCTCTTGAGGTGGTATTTCGCTAGTATTAATTAGTACCCACTGCCAGGGGAGACCCCGTATGGCACCATTGCATTAAGACGATCGACGATGGAGGACACTTTAAACCATATGGCACTCCCCCGTCCCCCACCCCCCCCCCCCACCCCCACCCCCCCACCCCCCCCCCCCCCCACACCCACACCCACACCCACCCCACACCCCCCTGTCTCAACCCCATGGAGCCCTCCACCCCACTAAGTAACCCACGTACCTCGACCACACCATCGCCGGCCCCACCCCCCCAAAATAATAAACCAAATCTCGGTCCCCCACATGAACACCCACCCCAACACACAGGCCACTGAAGTGGGAGATATTGAGCCCCGCCGGAACGCGATCAGCCCCTATAAGTAAGCCAAGACCCCACCCCGAACAACTTCCCGACCCCCCCCCGCCGCCCCCCCGGCCCCCCCACACCCCCCCCCCCCCCCAATCCCGCCCCCCACCCCCCCCGCCCCCCAAGCAACGCTCCCCCCAACCCCCCCCTAAACACCCGAAATGTCAACCCAGAGCCCCCCCCTTGAGGAAAATACTTGACCCCGCCCCTACGAACCCACCCCCCCTCCTCTTATACCCCCCCCCCCCCCCCCCCCCATACCCCCCAATGTTCACCCCCCCCCCCCCACCCCCCCCAACGCCTTCCCACCCCCCCCCCCCTAACCCACCCCCCCCCCCCACACACCCCCCCCCCCCCCCACCCGAACCCCCCCCCCCACCCCCCCCCCCACCCCACGCCCCCCCCACGTTCCACCCCACAATACACGCACCAATACCACCTCCCACCCACCGCGTCTCCCAGACACCCCAACCATGCACCCCACCCCCCCAACCAGGAAATCCCAAGAAACTTGTTTCCCAAAACAACCAGAAGATGCACACCCCCCACCGCCCCCAATGCACCCCCCACAGAACCCAAACCCCCCCACCAATACCAGCAACGTAAACCACCTCGGGACCAGGGCCCCACCCGCAGCACCCCCACCCCCTAAACCCCCATAAACCACCCCCAAATCCCACCCCCCAGTCCTACTCACCCAGCCCCCCCCCCACCCCACGACCATTAGATAGACCCCGAACCCCACAGCCTAAAGCAACATTTCCATCCAATCCCTCCACCCCTCCTTTCCCGGGAACCAGAACAGGGTGACCTAGCAGTGGACAACCAACCCCAAAGACAATTGGAGCCAAGGGAAGAAAGCCACAACCTGTGATATTTCCCTGACGGTAAAAAGTTCCTGGACCCCTCCACAATTTAAACGCATGAGTTTAGGGGGGACAGCCGACCCCCTGAACTGGCAGGCAGAAGCACATTAGACCCCCCCTGTTTTGCACAAGTCCCTGTGAATACAGAACAGTGACACACTAACCATTTCCAGGTGGGCCCCTGGAAACCCAGGATGACTAATGTCAAATCCAACTTCGCCCAAGAAGGGGTGACCTTAGCAGACTGCAACAGTTTCTGGGCCCAAGTCACACACCCCACAGCTCCCAGGGCCTTGTTTAATTCACCTGCAAGCCACTACTGGCCAACACACCCAGATTAACCATCATGCATTACGCTGGCAGAGGGGGGGATCATGTCCCATTGGTCTAGCGATACCCCCCATCCGGTCAACCTTTTCCCGGGGGCCCACCGCCCCATTTAGCCTCCAGGGTGGCTCCTATTTGATTAAAACCACCCCGCTATATCCCCTAAACGGGTGCCTACCCATGCATTTTCCGACGGGGGAATTCGGGCCATCAACATGGCCATAGGTCAAAGATGACTTATGAGCTTGGCGGCATATGGTGTGTGTCATCTGCAAACACCGTGGGAAACGGGCAATAAACCAGCATGGTGGGATGGGTGCAAAAGGACAACTTGAAGCAGCGGCAGTGATATACGATAAATGGCACTGGTGTACTCAGCTGACATGGTGTCAGGTTACGTATACAGATCATGCTCCGGGCAGGGGTGTAAAATACTTCGAGCCACCCAATAATTGGGGAAGAGAAGGTGGACCGGCTATGTGACTGTTGGGTCTCATAAGTCAGTCGGAAGAGCCAGTCTGTTTGGCTCGGTGTAGCTGGTATGAGCGCCTATAGTTACTTATCACTGTCAGCCATTTATAGTTTTTAATTGCGCAACTGATTTCGGAGCTTGCTATCGTATCCAATTCGAACAGCAAGAAGACCATAGCCAGCGTACTCGGGGGCAGCGAATCATTAGAAGTAACAACATCCAAAAAAAACTAAGGACAGTACTAAGGGTCAAACAGAAAAGTCTAATTGCATTAATAAAGAAGTACTTAGTTCTGATCAATATGTATGGGGTAGTATAAGGCATAAACCAGATGACGAGCATTTCGATGAATCAGGGTTAGTCAACGAGTTACAGCTTATATTTACATCCGGCACTACTTGTGATAGCTGTATATGCTATAGACGGCGTTGATCCATGTAAGGCTTTAAACAATAGATATCTATAAAGCGGATAACAGCGGGGTATTAGCTAGGCTAATTAACAATGGCATGCTTATTTGAAAGTCCTTTTATCAGTGGAGGTATACAATTAATGACAACGATGATTTAAGCATTGACGAGCACTTTATAGGTACTTGTATATAGCCTGTGTAATTGGATCGACAATTTATGCTTTGACTTCTTATAAGAGTGACAGAAAGGAGGAAGTTACAGCTGGAGTTAAGTGAAAACTCCCAGAAACTCCGAATCCATCTAGACCACGTATGCCAATGTCCCTAAAAAAGCCAATACTCCACGAAAATTAGAGGAGTAACGCAAATTACAGAACTAAGTTAAGAAAAGGCAACAACGGAGCAGCCAAGGTGAGCTTAAGAGGCCTTTTAGGATGATAGCATGGTATACGGACCTGGATTTTTGTGTCGGGTATGGTGTGTCGGGCTCGAAAAATTTTGATTTTTTCAAGAAAATAGGCCATATTGCTGACAAGTCCAGCTAATTGCTGTGGGGCTTTGAAGGAAATGAGAAAGAGATGACCCACAAATCAAGTTTTTACTTAACTTACAATAGGTGAGTCTGCTACGTTGCTGGAGATTTTTCTGAGGAATGGCGAACTGTTATGGAACGGGCTGGGAACTGGGGGGTTGCGTTAACTGTAGGACAGATTAATGGCGGCTCGAAACGAGCTTAGTGCGCGGAGGCTAGCTAAGTTTTTTTAGGGGTTAACATGGGATAAGTACAGGGGTGACAGCATAGGGAGAGGCGGGCATATAGGATTTAAAAAAAATACCCCATTACGCCACCTCGTTTACCTACAATTATAGTTAGGGGTTAATTTATAAATGAAAGATTTAGCATAAATACTTCTCTAAGCAATAGCGTTCTGAGACAACAAGGTAAATGAATGATTGTCTCAAATTTTGTTTGCGTAACACCATGGGCAAATCAAATACATCCAGTAACAAGGAAAAGCATGTTAGTAATGAGTTAAGTGCATACCAGGACAGCATGATAACTTTACACCTGCTGAAGGTAGCAAATGAATCCTTTATATTACATCAGTTGCGAAATTATTTACATAATGCCTACGGGGATTATCACATTATACCGCAGGAATTCCGTGCAGATTTCGATCAATACCTTCTAAAAGGATAATATTCTACTAAACGTAACAAGACTGAGGCCAGACTCTTTTTATAAAGAACAGTCTTAGGCGTACCATTGTTTAAGATTAATCGAGCTTCGAGGTTCAAAAGATTGTGTTGGATTCAACTTGAGAACCCAAACAGATTAGAGTACTAAAGTGACACAGTTCATCAGTAACCTATGAATAAATCGTAATGCATGGGACAGGAGACTAGTCTACCAAAAAAAAATAAGACTCTAGTACCTGGTACATACCGTTATCAAACATACGCTAATGGCAAAGATCCTCCATATATATGGCGAACCAGGTGAAGCTCCCACAAACAGATCAGATATAGCACCAAGGAAAAGAAAGCGACTACACAAAAATCCTCGGCAATTAACCTGGGAGGATTTAATGCTGGTGGTCGCATGAATAGCACGTTATGTTATGAGCTTGAATTGCGAGAAGCAGCGCAATCAATTAACATTTATATTGATAGCGCGAAAAGTAGCTCACACTAAGCCTGGAAAGAGACAGAACAATCCTATTTCTAATACGATAACAAGACTTCAAGGTGTATGCGCCATTTTAGGGGATTTTAAGCTATTTTTTACTGTACATATTATAGCCTGAAATGTGGAGTTCATAAGCTAATTATTAAAAATGTCAATTTAAGGTTTCATATTAAACACTAACACCATAGACATGAATAACATTCATAAAATTTACTTGACAAGTAAAGACTTTTTTATTAAATAGTCCCAAAATAAGATGAATAAATGTGAAATTCTAAATGTAATTTATAATAATCTAATAATTAATGGAAAAAGAATCAATATTGATAGGATAGATATAAAAAGTAGGCTTGAATAAAAGGTTAAGTTCTTGCAATGAGTAAAAGACATAGCTCCTTACTAAGTGACCACGTTAATTCTAGACAAGGATCCCGAGGTATTGAAGATCAACTTCAAAGATGCAAGAACTAAGACCCTATTCTTAAGTGGTCTAAGTATGGAATGTTTATATAGAGGAAGTAATGAAAAGGCAATAAGAAATACATGCTAATCCAGCAGTACGATGGATAATTAGAGACAGATAACCGACCACGATTAAGAGATCTATTTAGGGAACAGCACGTAGTGATGGCAGCTGATTGAACAATTTAATAATATCATATATTAATGGTCTGTATTGAAATATTTTAACAAAAATAAAAAAGTATTATCCTGCCTCCATTGGTAATATACTCTACGTCCTTCTGTATTTTCGATATTTATTCAGATCCCTTTATTTATCAGTTGCCGAAAAATTAATATTTCTTCTTTCTTTGTTCATGTGCTATTCAGAACGTCCACCATTAATAAAATGCAATGAAGCAGTGGTCAATTAAGACTATGTGTATGGCAATATGCGTCCGTTTTTCCAGTAATGAGGTACAGGTGATGGCCCATTTGAGTGCTTATCTCATGTATCCTCATATGTACTGGGCACCTTTGAAGTAGATGTTACGTAGTCATTTTTAATCGGTGCACAGATACACTCGATCTGTATTCCTAACTAACAGCTTGCTGAATAGATGTATCTCTGTTGTGGTGGCCTGTGCGAAGTCTGAAGATTACCACTTGTTCACTTCTGCTAAGCTCTGGTAATATGGCCAACATTTAATTTGTGTTTGTGGCCTGAATGGCTGTGCTTCCCTACTTGCTCCTGTAATCTGCTCTTGATAACAAGTGTGTGGGCGAAAGGTTGTTTGAAGTGTCCTGTTAAATCAAGGAATCTCTTCTCTTCTTCTTCTTCTTCGTACACTCTCCCAGACTGTTCCACTTGAATGTTCTCAAAGAAAGCAGTTCGTCATCTTTGAGGCTAGTTTGAATTCCCCGTAAAAAGCTTGTCCACGAAAGGAGCTGCGACGGCGTTCGGCCATATGCACTTTCTCTGTACCATATATAAAAGGAATCTCTGAATTCATCTATATTTAGTTGACTTTTAGTTGTTTTATTTTCGTGTGTGCTCTCATTTTCATTTCTTCTTTTTTCTAGAGTTTGTTGTTTTTTTTATTAGCTATGATTTGTTTTGTCGGTTTCAAACCTCTTTTAACACTATTCGTTTTCTTCTCTTATTTCAGATAGTTTGATAATAACTTTTGTTTGGCTTATTAAATACACATTTTTTCGAACGTCAAACGGCAACTATTTAGAACACTTGCTATCTTGGGGCAAAGGGCACGTTTTTTTATTTTAAAAAAAGCTCACACTGAAACCTACCCACCTGTAACCATTGGAATTACCGTTATTGTGCAATTCAGCCAGGGAAGGTAAACTGCAGCGAGGAGGGGGAGCATCTAGTACTGGTGAAGTCTACTAACATCTCACTCACCTACGGTAGTAACTGCTCTGAGGGACTCTCTTTACCTTTGAATGACACATGCATGTCCATGTTTTGGTTCTCTGTCTTATACAAACTATACTGTTCAAAAAAAGAAACTGCGACAGCTACTGAAGGCACACACATAGCCAGTACATTTTATGACATTCAATAACTTTTTTTTTAATTTAATGAGTTAATTTGTATCAAATTGCACACAAGAATACCTTAGGGTTAGCAAACACATATCAATTGACAGTTGTATTTTATGCATCTGGGGTCACGAGAGTTTTTGGCGTAACGGGCTTTCCCGTTAGTATGGTGTGTGGCCTCCTCTGCATCGATCAGCGACTGGCATCTCCTAGTGGCATGGATGCGATCAGACGTCTGATGTGGGCCTGTGGGATGGCTGCTCACTCTTCCTGGAGTGTCTGGAACAGATCACGACGATTGGCTGGAGCAACGTCTCGGCGAAAAACACGTCTATGCAGCTCATCCCACAGGTGCTCAATCGACATCATGTCTGGAGACAGGGATGGCCAGGGAAAGGTGAGAATGTTTGTTGGCAGTCAGTGAACTCGTGGTCAACCGTGCACAATTAGGTCCTGGCGAGTTGTCCTGTTTGAAAACACAGACCTTTGGGCGGCCAAAAGTGGAAGGACATGGGGTCGAAGAATTTCATTGACGTATCTTTGCCCATTCAAACCTCCTTCAGTGTCCACCAATTGACTCCTTCCGTTGTAACTGATCATTCCCCACACCATTTGCACCTCCACCACCGTGCGGCGGAGCTTCATCATGCAACGCAATTTTGGGCTAAAAACGTTCATTTCGCCTACGGTAGACCCTACGCTGTCTATCATGACACTGCAACAAAAAGAAAGATTCGATCACTAAACCAGACACGTCCACAATCTCCCAGTGAAATTGTCAGCTTGCCCAGGAAGACGATGCCTGGTTGTGCCCAAAGAAGTCGATTTTGGCGATGGCGGGGTGCGCGTAAGGACAGGTCCTCGGTGAGGTCGTTTTTGTGCCCAAAGTCCAGCGTCCATGCAGCCTATTCCGGACAGTTTGATCAGACACATGACATCCTGCAGGCAATGACTGGGCAGTTGAGGAAGCTGTTGTAAACCTGTCTCTGAGGTGCCGAAGCCGAATAAAGCGATCCTCCGCTGCTGTTGTCACTCTGGGTCGTCCACTGCGATGCCGGTCCCAATCAACTGAGCCAGTGGGGCTTGGAAACCGGTTGCCAAAGTCGACGAATGGCACTCTGATGCACGTTTTAGATATGCCTGGACACCTGACTTTGAACTTTCGCCTGCATGCAGTCGGTCAAGTAGCAAGGGTTCCTTAAATTTATCGATAAGAGACGCCATAAATTGGTCTGCTTGAAAATGAACTGATAATTTTTTGTTGTGTAGCGTTATCCTTTTATAGGGTTTCAGTTGCGTAGATCAGAATAGTGTTCACCCCAAATTTTGTTGCTTTCACGTGCGCGCAACATGAGCTGTGGTCAAAAATTGCGTCATAAACACTATTGACCACTGCGTTGTAACGATTACAAAAACGAACGCAATTCAGGCAAACATGTGCATTTGACACTGTAAAGAACATTTGAGGCTGGTTTTTATATACCCTAGCACCAAATTTTACTTACAAACTCATAAAAACGCGCCCTCGGATAGCTATGCGTTTCTTTTTTTTGAACAGTATATTTCACACACCCACACGTGAGTTTGTTGACTCCAGGGTGTTAAATGTTGACACAGGTTATCGGGTTTTAGAATTAGATTTGTCTGCTGCCCCCCTGTTACGGTGTTATTTTGAATGACGGCGTCTGCTGGGGTTAGCAGTGCGCAACGTTTAGGGTCAATAACATTAATAGAATATGTAGATATTTTATGGACTACTGAACGCGAAACATATGCTAAGATTATGACGTATTCGCGTTGGGAAGGTCACGCTTGGTGACTTGGTTACGTTACCCCTTTTATGCTGTCCGTCAAGCAGAGAAGTCGTGTCTTGTATTTCTTCCAAGGAGAGGCTTAGCATATGGCCGATATATGAATTCACTATAGAACTCAGGGTCAGTTCAGATATTAAGATAAAGTATGAGATTTATTAAGTAAATAAAATGATGGAAAGAGAATCGTATTATGATTCAATTTGTAGCTGTCAAGAACTCATGCGCTCATTTCTGGCTGTCTGACTACAGCAGCGCATGTACAAAGCCATGACGTTCATCTGACACATTATATTGACATGGACGGACCTGAATATTATGCACGTAATTTCTAATGAACTATATGTGAATGTATACCCATGTGAACTGTCTTCGTGCGTCAACTTGTAATAAATATTGGACTCTAATCGAAGACTTACCCACATTACTTTGATTACGTTTGATGGCTTCAACTTGCATTGTTGATTGTCCTTTGACCTGATGAACTCTTCTTTATAGGAAGTTTATATTAATAATGAATCAGTTCGTACGGAACCGAGGTTTGCTTGGACACTTATTAATCAACAACAAAACTTTGTGTCGACCTCAACTGAAATAATGATAGATAAGCAAGCATACAAGCTAAACTAATAATAATCGAACGAAGGACACCCCAACACCAGTGACACCCACGCAACCCCCCCCCCCTTTTTTTTCCCCCTAAGCGTATGTGCGCACAACGGAATATATTTGTATCCGGATAAACAAATTCCGCGACCTCTGTTATTTCCTGTTTCCATGTGCCTGTGGTAGGGAATTCTCTACTCAGAGAGGAATGAAAATCCACAGAACGAAAAAGGGGTGGGAGGTCATCAGGGGGGAGATCAACAGCGCTCTGTCTCGACGGATAAGACGTTAGAAGAACGCAGCCAGGAGTCAATCCACAGTGCTGAGTACATTCAAGTTGATCTGCCTGATGATGATCTCACACACTTCTTGGACGGGAAGAGAGATGCAATCAAGTTTCCACCCGCCAGTGCAAAAGGGCTTTGGGAACAGCTGGACGAAGCCTTGGCAAAAGAGTTGGATAACAACCTGAAGCAGATAACTTTGGAGAAGAAGCTGGAAATCTTCGGCGACATAATATATCTGCACTGTCGCAAAGTGTTCGGAGTGAGGGAGGCAAGGGAAAGTCACCCACCACGAAAAAGCAGAAGACAAATTAAAATAGAAGAAATCAGAAAACAGAAGAAGCATGCCCGAAAACTGTTCAAAAACGCAGGTGCCGCAGAGAAGGAAGGGTTACGACAGGTTTGGGAGCACCTGAAAGGCCAACATAATGCCCTTTGTAGAGCAGAAAGGTTGTGCAGGAAGAAAAGGAAGACTCGAATGGATAGGGAAAGATTCTTCAGGGAGCCCTTCAAGTTTGCCAAAGAACTGTTTGAGCAGCCACGGTCGGGTACGCTAAACATCAGGAAAGAAGACCTGGAAGAACACCTTGGAATGACATATTCAGATGGTCGCAAAGATGAGCCGCTCAGCAGCATGGCAGGCCTTAAATGGCCAAGTAAGCCAGGAGCTGAATTTAACACCAAGCCCCCAACGGTGCAAGAGGTAGAAAGCATTGTCCAGAAAGCTCGATGCAAGTCAGCTCCAGGTCCTAATGGTGTTCCATATGTGGTGTATAAGAGATGCCCTGAGGTGCTCAAACGACTGCTTCGTTTACTGAAGAGTGCGTGGAAAACCCAGCTTGTAAGCAAGGAATGGAGAAAGGCGAACGGAGTCTACATCCCGAAGGAGCAAAATTCCACAGACATCAGTCAGTTCAGGCCAATCTCACTACTCAATGTGGAAGGGAAGATATTCTTCTCAGTGATGGCGAAAAGACTCACTACATACCTCCTGGCAAATGGGTACATTGACACTACCATTCAGAAAGGAGGTATCCCAGGTACACCAGGATGTCTAGAGCATGCCACAATGATATGGGAAGCAATCCAAAAGGCAAAGTCTGACAGAACAAACCTCCATGTAATCTGGTTGGATTTAGCGAATGCTTATGGATCCGTTCCACACCAGATGTTGTGGCAGCCCTAGAAATGTATCATGTTCCACAAGAGATTGCAGCAATGCTGAAGCTGTATTTCGCAGGGTTTGCTGTCAGATTTTCAACCAGAGAGTACACAACGAAGTGGATTGGCCTTGAAGTTGGAATTGCGATGGGATGTACCATCTCTCCGATACTATTCGTGATGGCTATGCAGGTAATCCTCAATGCAGCTGAAGGAATGGCTATAGGTCCAAAGCTCGGTGGAATGTGTCTCATGCCACCGCTCAAAGCATCATGGATGACACAACAATTCTGACATCAGATGAACATCAGGCCCGGAGGATGTTAGCACGCCTGGATGAACTAGTCAGCTGGTGCAGAATGAGCTTCAAACCCAAGAAGTCGAGAAGCCTATCAGTCAGGAAAGGGAAGATAGCAGAGGTCATATTCACGGTTTCCAACCAAAGAATCCCTACTGTCATTGAGGAACCTGTTAAAAGTTTTGGCAGGGTGTACGATGCCTCATTAAAAGACTCAAAGGCAGTGCAACAGACAATAGAAATGGCAGACAGAGGGCTACAGATCATAGACCAAAGCAGACTCCTGGGGAAGTTCAAACTGTGGTGCCTCCAGTTCATGTTGATACCAAAGTTGCTGTGGCCACTGCTTATATATGAAATAAGCACAAGTACAGTGGAAGCCATAGAGCAGAAGGTCAACAAGTTCATGAGAAAATGGCTAGGAGTACCACCAGGTCTGTCAGATGTAGCACTGTACTGCAAAAAGTCAAAACTTCTGCTTCCTTTCAAGTCAGTTGTTGAAGAGTACAAAGTTGGAAAGGCAAGGCTTGCAATGATGCTACGCGAGTCAGCTGATGACGTGGTTAAGTCCATTCAGCCCACACTGAAAACGGGAAGGAAGTGGAAAGTGGAAGAAGCTGTTGATGCTGCCCAAGAGTCACTCAAACTGAGGGAGGTAATCGGATACACACACAAACGAATAGACGGGGATTTGGTCATGGAGACATCCGCTGGTGGTCCAAGGCATCAAGCAGGGAGCGCAGAGACATGGTAGTTCAGGAGATACGAGAAGCTGAGAATGATAAGAGGTTGCAAAAAGCAGTGCAGCAGGTCCAACAAGGCCAATGGACTACATGGGAAGGAGCCCTGCAGAGGTCCTTGACATGGAATGATATATGGCATATGGCACCTCTTAGGCTCAGCTTTGTTGTCAGATCACTGTATGACCTGCTGCCATCGGCCACCAACCTTGTGAAATGGGGAAAGTCGGATGATGAGCAGTGCCCCCTGTGCCAGGGGAGGCAGACACTTGAACACGTGCTCTCAGCGTGTAAGGTGTCATTAGGGCAAGGGCGATACACTTGGCGCCATAACAAAGTGCTAAATGAGCTTGCTGCGACAATAGATCTGGCAAGAATGAAGGCGAATAGCAAAGTCCGGCCAGACACCGCAAACACATACTTTCTGAGGGCAGGAAAGTCAGCACACCCCAAACCGAATAAACCTGGTAGCAGTTTACCATCTCTTCTTGATTGTGCAAATGATTGGGAGATGGCGGTAGACCTACCTGGACGAGGGGCATATCCAGAGAGTATCCGAAAATCGCGGAGACGGCCGGATATAGTGCTTCATTCTGCAGCAACGCTTCAGGTCATACTGATTGAACTGACCGTGCCATTTGAATCCAGATTAGATGAGCAACATTCGTTCAAAGCGTCAAGTATAGTGATCTGGCCGCGGATCTGAGACACGATGGGTTCACTGCAAGGGTCATGGCTGTTGAAGTGGGCGCAAGAGGGCTTGTGGCTGCATCAGTGTATGATCTATTGAAACTGTTGGGGCTGAGGGGACAGTCGAAAACAAGGGCCCTGAAGAGGCTTAGTGAAACTGCCGAAAAGGCATCAGGCTGGCTGTGGAACAACCGCAATGGGGAATGGAGATCGTAACAATAAACGCTGCGGTACAGGAAACACCAGGAATTTTTCTAAGTCCACAATACGCTGAGGTTTGTGGTGGACTAGTGAATGGGCTGCGACTCAGGGGCGACAAGCGGTGTATACTATAAGGGGTGTCAGTATCAATAGTCCAGTGGGGAACGCGCAGTGGCGACTCGTTGACTTCGCGCTGGTGTCTTAGTGTGTGCGACGGAACGAACGGAATAATTTGTCTTCTCTTTGTTACTTTCACAATTGCCTCCACGGCTGGCGGAGTTGTGGAATTTAAAGTTGCTACCATAAGTGAAATGGGTTCATTTTCGATGCAAGACAACAGGAAGCTGAGACGCTTGGGAGTCATGACCCAAGTGGGCCCGCCCCCTTAGAGTGTAAAGGAGTATTGATGCGTGATGCCATATGATGATGGATGGCATCCGCATGTCTGGTTTTGTGTAGTGTGTAGATGTGTTCAGTCAAAACAATGTTCATGCAACAATAACAGGGCAATCCACATAGGACGTCAGTAAACTCACGACGTATAAAGTCAATGAGTCTTGAAACAGCCGTTGACGTTTTTCTTCATTATTTATTGTGGACGCCACAGTGACAAAAATGGTTACGCAAATGTGTAGGCACATCAAACAGTCATTATCACAGCAACATTCAATACAGCAATAGACGGTAGACAGCATTACAATGATGAGTCAGATGCATGTTATATTTCATAGTGCTGTAAATGTAGTCAGGTGGAAAACTCCATCCTTTTCTATAACAGCCAGGAGATAACCAGATGTATGAGATCAGTTCACTCTCCTTAGTTTGACTTCAGCAAGACAGACACGTCTGCCGAAGTATAAATAATGTCCTCAAGAATATCCTCTAGATAATAAAGGTTTTCTAAACCTAGTTCATTTAACAAAGTAGCAAGTAATGGTCCTTGGTACATGCATCAACCGATGCAGTACAATGCAGCGACATGTGAGCTGGGAAAGAACATCTCGTGACGACGACTTTCGGAGACAGGCTATGAATCGAAATCGCTCACGACCCAAAATCAATAGAGTTAATGAAAAAGTCAATTTACCTTGCTTTCATGAAATACACAGAAATATCACGCCTCCCGACATGTGGGAAAACACTAGAGGTATTATCTCGACTAAACGAAATATCCATAAGAGGACTACACATCCCTGACAGAACAAAAATAGCGGAGATCCCCTCTTCA
This sequence comes from Oreohelix idahoensis, assembly GCA_024509875.1. Lineage (NCBI taxonomy): Eukaryota > Metazoa > Mollusca > Gastropoda > Stylommatophora > Oreohelicidae > Oreohelix > Oreohelix idahoensis. Next base: position 39,946 of record JAMPIV010014256.1, read on the forward strand.
ACGAGGCATCTCTTTCGCCATTCCAAATCGCTCACTCCCACTAGTGGTGGGCGGAAACCGATCGACCAAACAACAAGACAAGTCATGCGCAGTCCAGCGCAAAAATGACCACAGCTCAAAAGTTAACTGCATTCGATACTAACGCGAGAAGACAAATGCTTACCGAGAAAAGTGACTATAGATTTCAAGCAGTTGTTGCCCTTGCGTTATAAAACAGATATTGAAATAAAACGATGTTGCGAGAATTTATCACGCAACATATCACCACCTCCTCCCGATAAAAAAAAAAATGTGGAACATATTTTTTTTTTCAATATCAAAGAGCAAGCGATAAGCGGCTCAAAACGCACGAATTATGCGCTGATAATTAATTAAATTGCCAAACAATAGGCTAATTATAGAGTGTCTGGTGAGGATATACCTCAACAGAAAAAAATAAATATGTCTCAAAAAATATTCACATCGGGGAGGTGTCACCAACACACATCACGTTAGCATGTAAACACAATATACGTATGCAAGTTACTATAATCATCATTAAACAGCATACTCTAATATTGTCTTTAAAAATGGATGTACAAATCTGATAGGAAAATTTAAATAGTACATTCTTTGACATGTAATGACATAAGTACATAGCAAAGTTAAACTACATGACGATCCAGGACATATGCTCTGGTATTCCGAGGGTAAGTACACAATCTAGAACTCGTAAGGTAAGTCCTCAGCTCAACAATGACATTCTGAGAAAGTACAAGCAATATAATGCTAATTAATAACTAATATGCTTCATAAGGTACAATACATTATTAATAATTGTGGCTGTTTAGTAAACTAACGGCCCTTATATTAACTACTCAGTCCTCCTCTATCATTTTAAAAAACGAACAGAAGAAGATGACAACAAAGCACGATAGTGTGTACATACAAAGTAAGTACAGATGTGCTAATCTATTGTAGAAATATAGGTGTGTTATGACTCTGTAATATATAGAAATATAGGACAGAAGTATTAGTTGGAGTCATGTGGGCATCTAGACAAAATGTCAGCCATCACATTATCCGCACCACGGATAGCTCGTACCGTGAAGTGAAAAGGTTGAAGAGCTATAGCATATCGAGTGGATCTCGAACTCTTCAAATTCTTAGTCTGAATAGCTGTAAGAGCTTTCTGATCAGTCTCTAGAATGAAATGTGCGCCCAGGAGGAATCTTTGTAGCTTTAGAATTGACCAAACCATCGCTAACAACTCACGGTCTAAAACCGAGTAGTTCCTCTCTGCCGCATTTAGTTTTCTAGAAATGTACATAACAGGATGCAGAGTATTTGCATATTCTTGCATCAGTGCTGCTCCAATCCCAGTGGATGAAGCATCACTCCGAAGAACAAAAGTCCTATCAAGAGTAGGTAATCTTAAGATGGGAGGAGAAGAAAATATATTCTTGATTTGGTCTAGTGAAGATTGGCATTCTTCAGACCAACGGACCAGATTAGGCGAACCTTTCTTCAACAATGTTGAGAGAGGTGCCATGATCGAAGATAAATTTGGAATAAATCTCCCATAAAATTGAATTAAACCTAAGAGACTCCTAACTTGTTTCTTCGTTTTAGGAACAGAGATGTTCAGTATTTTGGAAGTATTGTGGTCTTCTGTCTTCAAGAGACCATGACCAACACGATGACCCAGGAAAGAGATTTCACCAAAACCAACAAAAGCTTTAGAAGGTTTTGCTGTCAAATTATTCTCACGTAGAGTGGACAGTAAGTCATATAACCCTAAATAGTGATCTTCCCAGGTATCACTGAAGAGACAGATGTCATCTAAGTATGCGATGACATCCGAACGATGTGACAGAATTCGACGCATCATGCGAACGAAAGTGGCAGGGGCGTTCATGAGACCAAAAGGCATAACATTCCATTGAAATAGACCCCTAGGTGTAGAAAAAGCAGTAAGAGGTTTGGCATGCTCTGCTAAAGGCACTTGCCAATAACCTTTAGACAAGTCAAGTTTAGTGAAGAATCTAGAATTAGAAAGTCTAATCAGTAGATCTTCTAACAAAGGCATCGGTTCAGCGTCGAACTTTGTGACCTGATTCAATTTGCGATAATCAACGCAAATTCGTATGTTCTTATCCTTCTTCCGGACAATAACCATGGAAGAAGAATATGGTGAAGTCGATGGTTCAATTATATTTAATTGAATCATTTCATCCAATTCCTTTTCCACTTGCGACTGAAAGTGTATAGGAATAGGATACGGCCTAACCCTAATTGGAGTATTGTCGGTAAGAATTATGTCATGTTCTATGACATCTGTGTGTCCAGGAATGTCAGTGAGAACATCCTGAAATGTTTGTAACATCGACGAGACTTGTCGATGTTCGTCACCAGAAAGATTAGGAGAAACAGAAACGTTTTTCCAAGATTCCGTAGAATGTAATGGAACCACTGGAAGGGGAAGGTTGACATCAGAGAAGGTAGCTTCCTCATCCTGAATGACAGACAGGGATGAATAATGACCGTGAGGTGCAGGAGCATCATCCGTTGCCTGGAAAATAGGCAGCAAATAGTCCGGACGTTCGTGAAATTCCGAAAGCATGTTTATGTGGAAAGTTTTATGCTTTCCATCAATATCGACCACATAGTCAACATCGGAATCCGAGAGACTATTGCATACGGACCTTTCCATGCAATAAGAAGTCTATTTTCCCTACTGGGGAGTAGGACGAATGCTTTGTCACCTGGACAAAGTTGTCGTAGACATCTATTCTTGTTAGCAAACTGCCTTGCCTTCTCTTTAGCAATTTCTGATGAAGCAGTTGCTAGCTTACATGCCTCAATGATCTTTTGTCTAAGAGCAATGACATACTCATATGAGGATTGAGTTTAATCGCTAATATCATCGGCAGTGATGAGATCGTGTAATAAAGACATAGGGCCGCGTGGACGCGCGCCAAAGACAAGTTCGAAGGGAGAAAATCCTGTGTGTTCATTAGGGACTTCTCTATAGGCAAAGAGAGCCGCGGGTAAAACCCTGTCCCAATCTTGAGGATGATCTTCAGTTATCTTACCAAGCAAAGTCTTGAGCGTTCTATTCAGACGCTCAACTAACCCATTAGACATAGGATGGTAGATACTACTGAGAGATCGTTCAATATGTAAGGTAGACATTACCTGTGACATAGTGTCAGATATGAGTTGAGTGCCATGGTCTGACAATATTTCTCTGGGGAACCCCAAGCGAGAAAATATCAACCAAAGAGCATCTGCGATATCTGTAGTAGATATGCTCTTAAGAGGAATAGCCTCTGGCCAACGTGTGCACATATCGACACATGTAAGGATAAACTGATGTCCTCTGGCCGACTTGACCTTAAAAGGGCCAATAATATCTATGGCCATTTTCTGAAACGGCCGAATAGGAATGTCAGCAGCCTGGATAGGCGCAGCATGTCGTGGTCCCTCTAGATTTGACCTCCTGACATACCTTGCATGATCGGCAGTAAATACGAATGTCCTTATTGACAAAAGGCCAAAAGAAAGCCGCAAGGACTCTCGACTTCGTACGGGCAAAACCCATATGTCCAGCACATTGCGAGTCATGAGCATGTTGTAATATTTGGACTCTCATGCTCTTGGGAACAAGAATTTGCGAATGTGCCGACGTAGTCGAATCTTGTACCATACGTACAAGTACGCCGTTTCTCATTGCAATCCAAGATTTTCTATTTGTATCCTGATTCGGATCACCTTTCTTCGCAAGAACGAAGAATTTTTTTAAAGAAGGATCTTCTTCTTGCAATTTTATGAAAGAGTCACGAGTAATTACTAAGTGACTATCTTGGCTATCAACTTCATTATCACTATTCAGTGAAGTTTCGGGTGTTTGTAGAGCTTGTGCTCTTGTAACTACTGCATTTGTAGCTTGCATGTTATTATCTTCCCAAGCAGCAATCTGCTGTGGGGTACACTCCCTAACTCCGTGAATACGACCAATAATAAGGTCCGCAATAGGATTAGGTAAGAGACAAGCATGCACATCTCCAGTAAAGAAAGGAGTGGCAATGCGAATTACAGCAGTAGGATATTTTTCTAGAGTGCCGCCAAATGTGACACATTTAATAACCCTTCCTGTAGCACAAGATGGATCTACAAGCGATTGTCTAACACCAATAGTGGTGCATCCGGAATCGAAAAGTAGTGAGACCGGAGTATCATTAACAAGACCCTTATGTAGAATTAAAGAACCCCTCCCGTCATGCGCAACAGCAGTAGGAAGAGCGGGAAGTGGGTGACCACAACTCAAAGTAGTTATGGTACCCGGTTCGAATAAAGTACTGCATTGGGGGCATTTGTTTGCTCTCTCAAAGTCAAAAGCAGAACTAGTGACAGCGTCAAAGTTTTTACTATCAACAACATGATTACAGGCTCCCTCAGTTTCCTGTTGTACAGCATTAGCCTGCTGATATCTCTTTTTTTTGTGTTGAGGTCTACCCCGACTATTATTACCTCTGAAGTTATCAGAGTTATTATTATCTCTGCAGTTATTATTGTCTCTATTGTAATTGTTATACTGGTTCGAATTCCAGTTTCCACGATTACTATCATGTTCACATTGATGCGAACATCTATTTGTTTGGTTCTGAGGTCTTCGGCAGGAATAACCTCTATTACCATATCCTCTTTTGAAATGCTTATAATTATTAGGGTGATAGTAACGACCACTATCAGGTTGTCTCCAATTCTTCGAAGAAGAATCACCATGAAATTGGTTTCCATGATTTTGACAGAAATTACCGCTGCCCTTTCTATCAAAATTTTGTTGGGATCTACGAGCAAAGTTTTGGCCATACGGAGCTGCCGAAGCAACTGGTAAACCTTCTTTCACCTTAGAGTTACCCATGGTTATGTGTGGGTGCGCAGTTACGTATTGGCAACAGAAATCTTCCATTTCTTTTATTGTTTTAGGTTTACGTTCATGAAGGAAAGCAAGGAAAGACTCATTGACAGACGACATGACTTTGTCTCTAAGTATTAAGTCCATAAGTCCTTCATAAGTTTTTTCCGTCTTAGATAGTTCAACCCATCGTGAGAAAGTAATGCGTATTCTTGCAATAAACTCGGAGAATTCAACTCCATTTTCAGGTAACATGTTTTTTAAATTGTAGACGATAGCCGTCTTCGTTAAGCTGATATTTCTTTAACAAAGCGGCCCTGACAACCTCATAATTGCTCTTGTCAGGTTCATCCACCATATTTAATATACTTAGAGCTTTACCTGTCAGTATCCCTGATAACTGATAAACATATTTTGCTTTGTCTATGTTATGAGCTGTACATGCTTGTTCAAATCTGTCCAGATAGAACATTATGTCATCACTGGAAGGACTAAATGTTGGTAACTTAATCTTAAAAGTATCATTATTAGCCTTACCAGAAGATGAACCCTTGTTTGAATCATTACCATTACTCATGCTCGTCAATTTCAATTTCTCCAACTCTAAAGCTAAGAGTTTTTCTTCATGTTCCATTTTTGCTTTCCTCTCATCAGACTCTCTTTGTAACTTCCTTTCTTCAGCTTGAGCCTGCATTTGAAGTCTTTCATTTTCAGCTTCTTTTTCAAGTCTTTTATTTTCAGCTTCTTTTTCAAGTCTTTTATTTTCAGCTTCTTTTTCAAGTCTTTTATTTTCAGCTTCTTTTTCAAGTCTTTTATTCTCAGCTTCTTTTTCAAGTCTTTTATTCTCAGCCTCTAGCTGTAGCTTTCTTTCCTCAGCTTCTGATTCCCTTTTTTGTTTTTCCATTTCCATTTGGAATCTCTTTTCATCCACCTGCATCTGCAGTTTCTTTTGTTCAGCTTCCATATGCAGTTTCTTTTGTTCAGCTTCCATTGCTTTATCATATCGAGCAGTTGCAAATTCTTCTAACTTATCACCAGTCTTCCCAAGCAATTTACCCTGCTCAATAAAGTGCTCAAATGTAGACATGTTGTCTAACATATGAGTCCAAAACCTGAAATAATTAACTAATTTATTTCAACCTAAGTGTAACAAGTCTTAATTAAGCACTTGTATATTCACATCACATTATATTATCCCAGTCTCTGTGGGAAACAAGTCTCCAATCAAAGAACTTGTATATGAAATATCAGCACTCAAATCTTGATCATAAGTGCACTTCTCATTCAATAGTGCACGACACTATTCATCATTCATTTATCATCAGTATAGCAGTAACAGTGCATTAGCATAGCCCATTAACTAATTACTATAACTGTAAACAATGACTATGTAAACACATGCAGAATGTAAACATTGAAAATGTAAACAATACAAACAATGTAAACAATAACAATGTAAACAATAACAAAGATCAGCAACAATACAAAAACTTTCGCAGAAATCAACTAAAAATAAAGCAGAAATTAATGAAATATCACAAAAAATGTGACGATATCTGCGATAGAATTAAACAAAATACATGACACCACAGTGTATAAACAAAAATGTTGTATGAAACTAAATTATAGACAAGAGTAGGCTAACAAATACAAACAAATCACAACAAAACTAAAGAATGTGAAATAATAACGAAAACAATATTAAAACATGTCATCACAGCTAACATAAATAGCAACAGAAGTCGCTTAGCAAATTCCAGTATCGGAAATTTGCAAACCCTACAGAAAACGCTCACAATAGACGACCTCTATGACGTGGCATAATCTAACGGAGACACCACCCAACCGAGAACCCGCTGAAATATAAACATATAAATATACAAATAACATATAGACATATAATATATAGAATGAGATGATACACAGAAGACTCAGCAGAAGTATAAGGGCACAGTTTACATACAAACAGGCCACTTAACTTAAAGGCTTCCAATCGTAGAACAGCAGAAAAACGGATGTCAATCAACGTCCTAAAGAGCGAAGCTCCAACGATGATGGCACATCTGAACTGCTTCCACTGCTAACACGATGGTACAAGAGCTTCTGAAATACTGTGTGTTGAGTTGTTTCGGCACTTGACCTTCTAATCCAAAAGTAAGTTGATGGAAATCGGTACTTGGCCTTCTTCAGAAAACAACCCGTTTCAACCGGCACTTGACCTTCTCAAAAAACGACAGCACTGGAACCTTGACAGCAGCAACTTGCTTGACTTGCGTAAAAGATAACAGCAGTCCGAGTTATCCGGCAACATGTAACAACGCCGGGTACTGTCAAATTCTTGTTTCCGTCAAAAGTTGAAATTTTGACTTTTACCGGGCAACGCCGAGTACTTTGAAAATTTTGAAGATGTTGACTGTATTGAAGAATGTTTATTTCTTGAAGGATGCTGATGAATTCTTGTTGAAAATGAAGTGGGTAAGGGACCCCGTGTTTGCTAGTACCAGAATCAAACCAGCTTATGGCCACCAAATGATGCGTGATGCCATATGATGATGGATGGCATCCGCATGTCTGGTTTTGTGTAGTGTGTAGATGTGTTCAGTCAAAACAATGTTCATGCAACAATAACAGGGCAATCCACATAGGACGTCAGTAAACTCACGACGTATAAAGTCAATGAGTCTTGAAACAGCCGTTGACGTTTTTCTTCATTATTTATTGTGGACGCCACAGTGACAAAATGGTTACGCAAATGTGTAGGCACATCAAACAGTCATTATCACAGCAACATTCAATACAGCAATAGACGGTAGACAGCATTACAATGATGAGTCAGATGCATGTTATATTTCATAGTGCTGTAAATGTAGTCAGGTGGAAAACTCCATCCTTTTCTATAACAGCCAGGAGATAACCAGATGTATGAGATCAGTTCACTCTCCTTAGTTTGACTTCAGCAAGACAGACACGTCTGCCGAAGTATAAATAATGTCCTCAAGAATATCCTCTAGATAATAAAGGTTTTCTAAACCTAGTTCATTTAACAAAGTAGCAAGTAATGGTCCTTGGTACATGCATCAACCGATGCAGTACAATGCAGCGACATGTGAGCTGGGAAAGAACATCTCGTGACGACGACTTTCGGAGACAGGCTATGAATCGAAATCGCTCACGACCCAAAATCAATAGAGTTAATGAAAAAGTCAATTTACCTTGCTTTCATGAAATACACAGAAATATCACGCCTCCCGACATGTGGGAAAACACTAGAGGTATTATCTCGACTAAACGAAATATCCATAAGAGGACTACACATCCCTGACAGAAAAAAAATAGCGGAGATCCCCTCTTCAACGAGGCATCTCTTTCGCCATTCCAAATCGCTCACTCCCACTAGTGGTGGGCGGAAACCGATCGACCAAACAACAAGACAAGTCATGCGCAGTCCAGCGCAAAAATGACCACAGCTCAAAAGTTAACTGCATTCGATACTAACGCGAGAAGACAAATGCTTACCGAGAAAAGTGACTATAGATTTCAAGCAGTTGTTGCCCTTGCGTTATAAAACAGATATTGAAATAAAACGATGTTGCGAGAATTTATCACGCAACAAGTATATAGGGCCGAAACACTTGTCGGACGGGGGGACTTCTTCTGATGATCAGATTGCTTCCTGTTGTATCGCTCTGTAAAGAGTTTCCTATCATGTTCACTCTTAATATTATTGCGCGTCGAGTTGGCGCTGTTTACAGGTCAAAATATAGATCTATTAACTTCGTGAACGTCAGAATGATGTACCACATCAGTCAGTTCCTTTGGGTTCAGCAGACGATCAGATGATCACTTCTTAACTAGAACAAAAAAGAACTTTTTTTTGTATGGAAATGCGCCCTAACATAAGCAACGAACCTTGTGTCTGGGCTGAACAGAGCGCGCTACTCCAAAACGAGGCAAAACTCCGAAATAACAATAAAGGTCAAGGTAGTCCCATAGCAGACTCTAACGTTGGGGAGTGAAGTGTTAGAGACTTCACTATACTACGTCAACTTTTTATGAGGCGGGGTGACCTGCTCCACTCGTCGCTGCCTTTTGCTATCCCTAACTCAAGAGCAGAGCCAGGTACCCATTTACAGCTGGGTAGACTGGAACGTGACGCTACCAGCTTTTTCGAGGCAGGAACCTGGTTACTTTGCCGCGAGGGGAAATGGCTCTAACCGCTGGGCCAATCAGAAGCTAATGAATAAATAAAGTCAATTCATTCATTAATTCATTCGATGTCTGCTCCAGGTAGAGCACATGCGTTAAACGCCAAGTATTTCAGTTTCATTCAAGGACTTTTAATGGCTTCTCTAATCCCGTTCATGTCCAATTCCCTTCTACGTATGCTTCTGGTCTTCCTCATTTTCTTTTACTCTGGGGATTCCTGAACAAGAACGGCCTTGTAATGCTATTAGTTACTGTTCCCAGTATGTGTCTTATCCTATCCACAGCCAACGTCTTCTCGTATATTTCACTGGTATGTGTCTGATTCTTTCCATATCTAACAAACAGAACAGATAGATTGCAGGTGCACGGACAATTAAGCAAAAAGACTACAATGGAACATGGAGTCCCACAGGGTGGGGTCCTTTCCCCAACACTGTTCCTTATATATATAAATGATTTAACAGAAAACATCCACAAGAATGTCCACAACTCCCTCTATGCTGATGACCTGGCCATGTGGACTTCAGAAGAATACATCTCCACAGCAAGAGTGCGCATGCAGGATTCACTGCTAGCCCTTGAAAGTTGGTCCAGAAAGTGGGTGCTTAAATCAATGAAGAAAAACACAACACACACTATTTTTACTTTGTCCAACAAACCACAGCAAGCAAAGCCACAACTAAATGGGCAGACAGTACGAGAAGATGAAACACCAACATACTTAGGAATCCCACTAGACCGCCGAATGACGTGGAAATCACAGATAATCAAAATACAGCTAAGGGCAAAACTTCGCATGACCATCATGAAAAAGCTAGCTGGTACCACATGGGGGTGCTGATGAGAATATCCTCAAAAAGCTATACACAGGCAGAGTGAGACCTGCTATGGAATACGGCATCACAGCTTGGTCGACGGCAGCAAAGTCAAATTTTGACAGAGTAAACAGACTCCAAAACCAAGCAGCACGTATTATAATAGGGGCCCTAAAGTCCACAAAAATCAACCATATGAAAAACATTACAGGGCAACAGTCAAAATAGGACAGACGTGACAGCAGAGTCCTAGAACAAGCGGAAAAATTTAAGAGACTCGAAGGACACCCCATGTTTCAAAGAATGAATAGGCTAGGAAGAGGCAGGATCAAGCGAACTAACTTTGTGGCCCAAGGAAAAGAAAAAATTAGCAAAAATACCATGCTAGCAAGCTCAGTTGCAAAGAAAATACAAACAAGCACAACTATCCCACTGTGGAAAACAAGATGCTTTCCTGAGCTAAAATCTGATATTCCAGGCATTGAAAGTAAGGGAACACAGACAGAAACACAAAGAAAGTGTATAGTGTCATAAAATTAACAGTGATACAACGTAAAAATATCTCCAAAGGATAAAATGTAAGGATAAAAAAATAATGCGTAAGCTGCTGATAGTACATGATCGCCCTGACCGCGGGTCACTACCCTCCATAAAAATTGACTTGCTAGACGGGAAGTCAAAACGGTTACCATTTGAACGGGATGAGAACGGCGGATCAAAAAGGAAAAAAATATGACTGAAAAATTGCGTGAAACTAGCAAGGCTAAAAAGATGCAATTGGGGGGGGGAACGGAGGAAAAGTCACGTCCCCAAGTTGACACAAGGTAACGAAATCGACAAAAGGGACCATAGTATTATACGCAACAGTCATTTTTTGGACGTTTTGGCGATATTTTGTTCTTTATTTGAATGCAGCGGCAAACGTTTCACAGAAGATTCTAGAAAATATTTCGAAAAAAACAACTAACCTTGAAAAGTAACTTTTTCTTAATAATGATGTTAGGAATATAAAACCTAGCTGGCCGGATGGCCCATTTTGAGCAGTGAAATAATATGCTTTTATTTATACAGACGGATAGATAATAATGAAGACATTGACAAAAGACTGTGTTGTTCACATCAGCGAAAGACTGCATTGAATCAAACATGTCACTAATTTGCACAAAAACCGCGACCTTGAGACTCAAGTGTCCAAATCTAGTTAGAATGAAAGAGAGGGACATTGGTGGGAGCTGTGGCTAAAAATAACTTTTAGGACAAAATTTGTAGAGGGGACGGATAGGTTGGTTCAAAAACCAAGTACGTTTTTTGTGAAAACGCAAGTAGAGACGGACGGACTAACAGATAAAAATCCATACTTGACTGAAGCATGACTGAAATGACTTTAGTGTAGGAAATTTGAATTTGAAAAAAACACAAGGCATTGATTGGCCACAGACAATCATATTATCAGCGCTCAGACGCGCTTTTTTTTTGCCATTCCTCAATAGTTGTCCAGTGATAGACACAGTAAATTTTAAGTGTGGTGATTTCCAATGAAGTAAATTGAAATAAGTTCAGGGACGCCATACTATAGCCAGCAGCTTAGCTGAGTTTTGCTAGCATTTCTGTGTTCTTTAATCATAATCTGAGCTGTGAGTTTTTTATGTTGACACCAAAAGGTGGTGTCAAATGCTGGGTAAATAATTGACAGTGAGGACCCGTGCAGTCGCATCTCGGCAGAACAGCCTTGTATTGCCCCCAAGCACGGAGAGGTGGGGCCACCCGATATATTGCCCCAAGCACGGAGAGGTGGGGCCACCAGATTCCAGCACCAGAACTACTCTTTCAAAGTTACGTAAGCAGGCTGGTCTGCTGGATTTACACCAACTTCATAGACATAGCACCCAAAGTGAATTACTACTAAAACATCCCATTTCCTTCCATCATTAATGGACAATGTTTGGTAGGCATAGACAGGGAGGGATGAAGCCACCCCAACAGCACATCTATTCATCGTTCTCCCAGGGAAAATAAAATTATAAACTGTAGAAATATTAACAAATCGTGAAAATTGTATACGTACACACCTTTTATTTATCATGCCATTTATTCATGCCATTCACTCATAAATTCCAAAATCTTTCATATGTTCTGGCCAAAATAAAACCTTGGTTCAGAACAAATAAATTTAAAAAAGATTTACTTTCTAAAATTTCACCAGCTGAATTTAGTTCATTGTGTTCTAAATTTTATTGATAATATTATATTATTTAATATCTGTGTGTGTGTGTGTTTGTATATGTCAATACAACACATTACATTCAGTACCCTAGATTTTAACGTAGCCACATTCATTAGAAAAAAAGATAGGTGTGAGGTCGTAGTGGTAGCAAGAAAGGCCTTCTGAAAATTCACAGCTACATTTTATCTCAGGAGCCTTCACAGCTGACCTCATACATCACACTTAGTAATATCACCATCATACAATACCATCAAAACCACTACATATATTGGGGTCTTGTCCAGGGATAATTAGCATAAACAGTAATATAAGGATCTCCTGGTGGGAGAAATAAAATTAGGGGAACAAAATTGTAAAATTCCCTTAAAATTAAAAGTGTCCCTTTAAATTAAAAGGGCAATTAGAAGTTGGTGAATCTTCACAGCCAGTGTTAGTTAATTAATTAATTAGAATTATTTTAGTCTAGAGTAATTATAAGTACTTTAGTGGTTAGAGATTTATCTTGTACATTACTAAATTGTCTAAAAAGTATGGCGGAGCTGGCAAAATTTAGATCAGCTGCTGTGCTGACGGCAAAGGAGATGGGAATGGATGGTCAGATTTTAATTCAATACGTAACGGCTGAATGTGATAAATATATTGAAAGGGAAGATAGAAAGGTAGCTGAAGAGAAGAGGTTACAAATTGAGGCTGATAGAGAAATTAAGAGGCTGCAGATTGAGGCAGAAGACAAACGACAGCAAAGGGAGGCAGAAGATAAAAAGGCCGAAAGGGAGGCAGAAGATAGAAGGTTGCAAAGGGAGCACGAATTACGACTAAGGGAGCTGGAATTACAAGGCCAGGCTCCTGAAAATGGTGCCAGCCCTTTTGCCTCAGATGCTACGCCCAGTCTGGGAGCCTCAAACTCAGCTATGGGGTTCCATTTAGACCATTTTGTTGAAAAAGACGATGACATAGAGGGGTACCTAGGACGTTTTGAGTTATTAGCTACTACATATGGGTTAGAGAGATAGAGGTGGAGTTTAAAGCTATCACAGGGACTGAGAGGTACTTCTTATGAAGTCTTCGCAAAAATGAACAGAGAAGACCAAGACAATTATGACATGTTAAAGCAGGCTTTGTTATTGAGGTACGAAAAAAATGGGGAATTTTATCGTAAGAAATTTAGAAATGCCAAACTGTTGTCTGGGGAGACATACCACCAATTCTCTGCCAGACTGGAAACCTATTTGGAGAAATGGACTGCTCTGGGGAAGACCCAAGATCTTAAAGAAATGATCATGATTGAGCAATTGAGAGAGTCCATGGCTCCAGACATGAGAAAATTTCTCATGGAACAAGGTGCAGAGAAATTGGGAGAGGTTTTAAATGTCGCTGAGAGGTATCAGGCAGCCCAGGCAGAGGTAAGTGGTGCTAAAAAGAAGCACATAGATAATTTTAAAGCTCCACAGCCATTTAATAAATTTGACAATAGAGAACAGGGTAATAGAGGTAGGACAAACTTTGAGCGGCCAAGAAATGACTACCGAGACAGAAACTCACAGTTCAATGACCAAAAAAATAATGAAAGGAAACCGTTTAACCAAGGAAAAAGATGGTGTAAATGGTGCAAGAGAGATAACCATAACACCGAATTTTGTAGAAGGAAACCTTCAAACATTGCTGCAATGAAGTCGGGGACTCAACGATTAAAGGTTAATCCTAATGGACAACAGGAACCTTATCACCCCCCAGTTTGTGAGGATGTTATTTGTAATGGAGTCACCATAAGGTGCCTTTATGATACAGGTTTGGATTATGATTCAGTTGTGAAGTCTAGCCTAGTGGACCCAAGTCAGTATACCACAGAAACAGTGGAAATACAAGGGGCGACTAAGGACATACCACTCATGACACTTCCCATCGCAAGGATAACGGTGAAAACTCGCTATGTGGAAGGAGAAATCAGAGCAGCAGTGATAGATGAACCAATCTACCCTCTGATATTGGGGTGTAGATACGTCTTCTTGGGGAATCCCGAGAGGCCTGTGATCATGGCGACAGTGCAGACCAGGTCACAGAAGAAGGAGGAAGAAGGTGAACCTATAAATGCTCATCCAGAGGAGATGAGAAAGGCGCAGGCTGAGGATAGGACACTCAAGCCATGTTTTAAAAAATTGCCCAAATGCCACACACCTCCGAGCAAGGGGGAATACTTTATGAAGAACAAACTATTATATAGGAAGGCCGGAACTGGAACAAATGGTCACAACCAGCTGGTTCTTCCCACTTCATATAGGGATAAAGTGATGGAACTCGGGCATGCGATTCCCTTCAGTGGTCACATGGGGATCAGCGCCACAGGACAGCGTATAGCTTGTCATTACTTCTGGCCAGGGATAACGGAGGATATAAAAAGATATGTCAAATCCTGCCCTGAATGTCAAAGGGTAGCTCCAAAGCACTGGACTGCTCCTGCAACTCTAGGGGAAATGCCCATAGTGGGAACACCTTTCGAGAGGGTTGCAGTGGATATTGTGGGACCTCTCACTCGGACCAAGAGGAGGAACAGTTACATCCTTACTCTGGTGGACACTTGCTCTATGTGGGGAGAGGCGGTAGCCCTGCCATCAATTGATTCAAAACATGTAGCCGAGGCACTACTTACAATATTCACCCGATTAGGATTCCCGCATCAAATCTTGACGGAAAATGGATCGCAGTTCAAGGGGAAACTAACGGAAGAAGTTTTTAAACTATTTCAAGCCAGACACTTTCATTGTAGTCCGTACCATCCACAAGGGAACGGCCAGGTAGAGAGGTTCAACGGGACTCTCATTTCTATCCTGAGAAAGCTGGCACACGAAAAACCGGATCTGTGGGATCAATTCCTGCCCGCCGCATTGTTTGCGTATCGGGAGGTACCACATAGTTCAATCGGGATGGCTCCCGCAACTCTGCTATTTGGGAGGCCAATAAAAGGTCCATTAGAAGCTTTATTAAGGACCTGGACAGATGAGAAGGCGGAAGAGACTGTTACCTCATCTTATCAATACGTGAACGAACTGACCACTCGTTTGAAAGCTGGATGGAAACTGGCAAATGATAATTTGAAACAAGCCAGGAAGAAACATGCAGCATATTTTAATAGGAAGGCAAAGGACCGAGAACTAGCTGTGGGAGAGAAGGTGCTTCTTCTACTACCCGGCAGCCAGAATAAATTACAAATTGGTTGGCAAGGTCCATATACGGTTCTAGAGAAGGTGTCTAGAACAAACTATAAAATTGACAAAAAGGGGAAGGAGAAAGTTTATCATGTAAACTTATTAAAGAAGTATCTGGACAGACCACTCCAGGAAAGCACCCCCTTATTGACCTTGGCTATTGCAACTCAGATGCAAAAGGAACCACTCACCTCACATGAATACCCATTACATCCTTGTGAAACAGCAGCACAGGTAAAAGTCAGTAAGCACCTGACTAAAAATCAGATTCTGGAGGAACATACAGATGTATTAACAGATAAACCAGGCCATACAAATTTGCTACAGTATGACATGAAACTGGTAGACTCAAACCCAATCTGTATGAGAGCCTATTCTATTCCGTTCGCGAAGGAGAAGGCATTGAAGGAAGAAATAGATTATTTGTTGAAGGAGGGGATTATTTCGCACAGTGAATCATCTTTTAGTTCTAGTGTCGTTTTGTTGAGAAAACCGTCTGGGGAACACCGACTGTGCATAGATTATAGGAAACTGAATGCTGTCACAGAAGGACAAGTGGATCCATTACCAGACACCAAACAGTATTTGCCAGATTAAACAAGGCAAAATACTTTTCAAAGGTGGATCTTAGTAAAGGCTATTACCAGATTCCAGTGAAGCCTGAAGTGAGACCTTATTTGGCTTTTAGCACTTCAGATGGACATTATGAATTCAACATGCTACCATTCGGACTGAAAAATGCTCCGAGTGTATTTTCAAGGATGATGCGCAAATTGTTGGATCCCCTGAATAACCCATGTATCACGAATTTCATGGATGATATTCTCGTCGCCACAGAGACATTTGAAGAACACATTGAAGCTCTAGAAATGTTATTTAATAGGCTTAGGGAGGCGAACTTAACTGCTAGGCCAACAAAATGTTGTATTGGATGCAAAGAGTTGGAATTCTTGGGGCACACTGTATATCAGGGTAACATGACCCCTGACCCTAAGAATTTGGAAAAACTGCAGAGAGCACCTAGGCCACAAACAAAAAAGGACGTGCGATCATTCGTGTCGTTATGCGGATTTTATCAGAAATACATCAAAAATTTTAACGCTATTTGTGCTCCTCTGACTGATCTGACTCGCAAGGGACTTCCAGATAAAATTATTTGGACTGCACAATGTGAACTAGCGTTCCAAGAGTTAAAGGAAAAACTCACTAGCAAGCCTATTCTCAAACTGCCTGATTTGACACAGGACTTTGTCTTAAGAACCGATGCAAGTAATGTAGGACTCGGAGGGGCTTTGTTGCAAAGATCATCTTCACCTGATGGGGAACTGAAACCAGTCGCTTATGCAAGCCGCAAATTGAATAAGGCGGAACAAGGATACTCCACAAGCGAAAAAGAATGTTTAGCGTTAATCTGGGCAATAAAGAAGTTTCAAATCTATCTGTATGGTAGGACTTTTGTGGTCGAGACGGATCATCAGCCTCTCGTATTCTTATCTCAGGCTAAGCATGAAAACGCAAGATTGCTGAGGTGGTCTTTATTGCTTCAACCTTATCAGTTTAGTATCCAATATATCCCAGGCAAATTGAATGTCGGTGCAGATTTCCTCAGTCGGCACCCCTGTGATCAAAATTAGAGTAATGGCAGGCGTGAGGAGAGATTTTATCTATGTGTATCACTGGTTTTAGAACTTGCCGTAGGCATGTTTTCAAGTGGGGAGATGTGTCATAAAATTAACAGTGATACAACGTAAAAATATCTCCAAAGGA
Organism: Oreohelix idahoensis; assembly: GCA_024509875.1. Taxonomy (NCBI): domain Eukaryota; kingdom Metazoa; phylum Mollusca; class Gastropoda; order Stylommatophora; family Oreohelicidae; genus Oreohelix; species Oreohelix idahoensis. The sequence continues at coordinate 57,061 of JAMPIV010014256.1, forward strand.
TAAAATGTAAGGATAAAAAAATAATGCGTAAGCTGCTGATAGTACATGATCGCCCTGACCGCGGGTCACTACCCTCCATAAAAATTGACTTGCTAGACGGGAAGTCAAAACGGTTACCATTTGAACGGGATGAGAACGGCGGATCAAAAAGGAAAAAATATGACTGAAAAATTGCGTGAAACTAGCAAGGCTAAAAAGATGCAATGAGGGGGGAGGGGGGGGGGCGGCGGAAACGGAGGAAAAGTCACGTCCCCAAGTTGACACAAGGTAACGAAATCGACAAAAGGGACCATAGTATTATACGCAACAGTCATTTTTTGGACGTTTTTTGCGATATTTTGTCCTTTATTTGAATGCAGCGGCAAACGTTTCACAGAAGATTCTAGAAAATATTTCGAAAAAAAAACAACTAACCTTGAAAAGTAACTTTTTCTTAATAATGATGTTAGGAATATAAAACCTAGCTGGCCGGATGGCCCATTTTGAGCAGTGAAATAATATGCTTTTATTTATACAGACGGATAGATAATAATGAAGACATTGACAAAAGACTGTGTTGTTCACATCAGCGAAAGACTGCATTGAATCAAACATGTCACTAATTTGCACAAAAACCGCGACCTTGAGACTCAAGTGTCCAAATCTAGTTAGAATGAAAGAGAGGGACATTGGTGGGAGCTGTGGCTAAAAATAACTTTAAGGACAAAATTTGTAGAGGGGACGGATAGGTTGGTTCAAAAACCAAGTACGTTTTTTGTGAAAACGCAAGTAGAGACGGACGGACTAACAGATAAAAATCCATACTTGACTGAAGCATGACTGAAATGACTTTAGTGTAGGAAATTTGAATTTGAAAAAAAAACACAAGGCATTGATTGGCCACAGACAATCATATTATCAGCGCTCAGACGCGCTTTTTTTGCCATTCCTCAATAGTTGTCCAGTGATAGACACAGTAAATTTTAAGTGTGGTGATTTCCAATGAAGTAAATTGAAATAAGTTCAGGGACGCCATACTATAGCCAGCAGCTCAGCTGAGTTTTGCTAGCATTTCTGTGTTCTTTATTCATAATCTGAGCTGTGAGTTTTTTATGTTGACACCAAAAGGTGGTGTCAAATGCTGGGTAAATAATTGACAGTGAGGACCCGTGCAGTGTCGCATCTCGGCAGAACAGCCTTGTATTGCCCCCAAGCACGGAGAGGTGGGGCCACCCGATATATTGCCCCAAGCACGGAGAGGTGGGGCCACCAGATTCCAGCACCAGAACTACTCTTTCAAAGTTACGTAAGCAGGCTGGTCTGCTGGATTTACACCAACTTCATAGACATAGCACCCAAAGTGAATTACTACTAAAACATCCCATTTCCTTCCATCATTAATGGACAATGTTTGGTAGGCATAGACAGGGAGGGATGAAGCCACCCCAACAGCACATCTATTCATCGTTCTCCCAGGGAAAATAAAATTATAAACTGTAGAAATATTAACGAATCGTGAAAATTGTATACGTACACACCTTTTATTTATCATGCCATTTATTCATGCCATTCACTCATAAATTCCAAAATCTTTCATATGTTCTGGCCAAAATAAAACCTTGGTTCAGAACAAATAAATTTAAAAAAGATTTACTTTCTAAAATTTCACCAGCTGAATTTAGTTCATTGTGTTCTAAATTTTATTGATAATATTATATTATTTAATATCTGTGTGTGTGTGTTTGTATATGTCAATACAACACATTACATTCAGTACCCTAGATTTTAACGTAGCCACATTCATTAGAAAAAAAGATAGGTGTGAGGTCGTAGTGGTAGCAAGAAAGGCCTTCTGAAAATTCACAGCTACATTTTATCTCAGGAGCCTTCACAGCTGACCTCATACATCACACTTAGTAATATCACCATCATACAATACCATCAAAACCACTACATATAGCAACCAAGTATATTGATCAAATGTTCCCATCGAAGCTTTGGACACATGCATATACTGATGGTTCAGCAAAAAATGCAGTTGAAAATGGGGGTGCCGGCATCCTCATAAAATTAAAGAATAGAATCCACTCTATGGCAATTGCCACTGGAAAATACTGCAATAACTTCTGTGCTGAAGCAGAAGCACTGAAACAGGCAGCTGAAACTCTTATTGAATGCAAATCACCGGCAGAAAAACAGATAGTAATCTTTACAGATGCCCTCTCAGTAATATCAACGCTGAAGAGCCAACATGCTAAAGGATTGAAAGATCTGATAATCTCCCTTGAAAGACTGGCCAAATGCTTCAACAAGTGCACAATCCAGTGGATACCAGCCCATTGCAACATACCAGGAAATGAGGAGGCAGACAAACTTGCTAAGGAAGGAGATGCCTTACAACAAAATGATATAGAGACAACTTACGCAATGGCAAAGACTACTATAAAGGCTACATTAAAGTCCAAATGGGAAAGAGAGCACCCGGGCCATTTGAAAAATGATGCATATCATCAACTATCCAGGAAAGAACAGGTCATCATTTTTCGGCTACAGACTGGACACAACAGATTGGGATACCATCTATACCACAAATACAAAATTGGTGCAACAGATCTGTGCACCTGCTGTACCAGCCCGATGACAGTCGAACACCTGCTGCAGTACTGCCCAACCTACAGTAATGAACGGAGTAGCATATGGCAACAACCCACTTCTGTCAACGAAAAACTGTTTGGAGATGTCGGGAACCTTGAGTTGACTACTGCCTTTATTAGAGTCATAAATGTGGAAGTTTGAAGGCGAACGAAAAAGAAGAAGATTCTTTTCATCAGATCCACAATAATGATCTTGTCATACCATCTCAATACCGTTCTCCTACGCAAACACCCATTTGTGAAAGGCTTCAATTTTCTTATTGCATTTTTGTTGCTGTTCCCCATGTTTCAGAAACATATATTTCCCCAAGGCACCGAAACCTCTTCTTGCTCTTTGTATTCTTATTTTGATATCACTGTCTGCTCCTCCAACTTTGTCTATTACTGCCAAGACATCTAATTTATTTTCAACATAGGTGTTACTTTCACAATTGCCTCCAGCTGGCTGAAACAGGAGTGAAGTTGAAAGCTGCAACCAATTTGAGGTGGGTTCAATTCTCTGCACATGATAACAGGATGATGACACTTGTGAGTTATGACCCAAGTGGGCCCGCCCCCATTTGAGTATAAAGAAGATTGTTATTGTTGATCAGAATCGACCTCGCTGCACTGTTGGCTCCCATTCTATTTCTGAGGCTTCCTGTTAACTCATGATGCATTATCAGCTCACAATCAACTGGTGTAATGTTCAGCAGCCTTTGAAATTTTTTTCTTATGAAGAGGACTTCATGGTAAGCAAGCTCTCATTCAGCAGTGTATTCCTTCCTTTTTGTTTGGCCAATGATCCCTCCGGCTGACTTCTGAGAGCGGTTTATTGTTTGTTCAAGAGCCATGTCGACACCCACGGCATTAAACTTTCTATTTGTTCTTGGAACAACAAAATGACCTTTTTTGAACCGGTCATATACCTCAGGATAATGAGTCTCAAGATTCAGCATTTGCTCGAAGAACAGTAAACCCCCATCTAAAATAGTTGACTATAAAAAATGTGAAAATTGGAAGGAAATCCTTCACTGTTTGCAGGTAGAGATTCCAGTTCCCTTCCCTATCCGCTCTTATGAGGTTCTTTAAAAGACTTATCAGATGTAAGAATCACTCCAGATATTTGCACTGCTCAGAATTCTTAACTTGTTCCTGTGTGAAAACATCCAACGATTTCAATGTTTCTTCTGATGTTGTGATCAGCTCTTGGAACTTGAGTTGTGCGTCTTTTATTGCTGAGTGTTGCATAGCATTGAGCACATCACCAACTTGTGTAGCTAATCCAGCATCATCCTCAATGGTACTGAAAAATGCTTTCCATTTAAGCCTCTCTACCACTTCTGCTAGCATGAACATTCCTTTCACTGACCTTACGTAATTGCTACCTTTAAGGACACTTTCTGCTACTTTTGGACCAAACAAATGGTTTTCAATGAGTACGTTTTCTAACCCACTGCCGTTTATATATTTTCCAGTACATACAATTTAATGTTCACACTCCAATGTATTGTCATCTATTCCCATCTTTTATGCATTTTTGTTTGTTTGTGTTTTTTTCCTTGAATATTCAAAGTCAAAGGTCCCAGAAGAGTAAAAATAGTCTTATCTTGTAGGAAATGTTATAAGGAATCCAAAATAACATGTCAGATTTGGTATAGGTATATTACCAAGAACAGAAAATTACAAAATTCAATACAAGCCACTGCACGTATACGCCAAAAACAAAATGGCGTCCTATAAAACATGCTCGGGTTACCAGATGTCTATCAAAGATTTTACCCTTCCTTTAGGCATGCCCTAACAGGATCTGAAGAGAAAACTCGTCCACCTCAACATTCCTATGGGTCTTAAGGTCAGGGACTAGACCAGAGGTTTTCAAACTGTGAGTCGCGGCTCCCAGGGGCGTCGCGACCCTCGGCTAAGGGCGTCGCGGTGGCTTGGGAAAAGTGTTGGGCTCGATATTATGAGCCAAGGTCCATCAATAAATATAGATCTTCGCAGGACGACATGTTTGCGCCGAGGTATTATTACATGTACCAATACGTGTCATTAGGTACTAGAAGTTATTGACAAATGCACCATAAAACTCTAGAGCAGGTCTATGTTACGAACAGCTGATCACTAATAAAAATATGCACATTCAGAAGTCATTAATATCTTTTTGGGTACAATTGCTTATATATAATATAAACTATTAATTATATATGTGGTAAAGTGGGATATTATAAATATTTATAGGGGACTTAGTGTACTGACTGAGATCAGCTGTGAAGGTATCTGTATCTAATAAGGGTAGTGTATTACAGATGACCTTACTTGCTACCACATATTTATACCTCAGTCAGAATTATTCTGGAATATTGTGATGACTACGTTAAATGTCTAGGGTATGTATATGATGAAGTGTAAGTCACAACAACAACACTCACACACATGTAACATTCTATAAAGACTATCTTAAATGAGTCACTGGTAAATTTTCAAATATCAATATGTATTAAGTACTTTTCATTAATATATATGTGTCCTGATTCAAATACAAAGTGAACCAGGAATCACAATCAATTTTAATTACAAGTTATATGTACAGAATTTATCAATATGAATCTTGTAGTGATATATTTTATTAATATTATCCTATGTGTATCAGTTGTGTAGTAGTAATATGAGGTAATACTGGTTTTGTTTTTTCAAGCTATGTTGTCATTTGTCATCATGACTTCAAGTGTTTGTTTCTGTTGGAACTAGTATTGGAGATGTTCTCAGTTCCGTTCATTAAAACAATTAATTTCCCCTCTTATTTTTATACAATGTCAATTTAAGATGGGGTTACATAATGTTGAGCTCCGCTGGCCACATAGGCTTATCTTTCGTGATGGCGGCAGGAAAAGACTCCTCTGCTCGATTGCTCCCCTGTGTTCTGGAGACACCTCACTGTTTGCTATATGGACCAAGGAGTATGCTGTCCGCCTCTGGATTCAGCAAAGCTCTGACCAGGTGCTGCTCAATAGCTTTAGGACCACGGTCCCTGAAACAAGAAGGTTGTACCTCCTACTTCAGAACTAATTTATACTCTATTTCTACACTGAGCACAATACATAACAAACACTGAGTTCAGAGCGGTAGGCCAACTGCTATCTTCATCTGAAACAATTTTCACCAGTATATTCCTCCCTAATGGTTACTACGCCTCTGCAATTCCAGCATTATTTCTTTCTAGTCAATAAAATAGGTGTCAGTGTACTGTTTGGCAATTCCATGTAGTTTTACTTTCCTCCGACACCTTCTGTTCAGGTTGGAGCACTATATAGGCTTCACCTCATGTTCGCTACTGAACCACACATATATACAGACATAAATTATCAATTTACATTCAATTTTCATTAAAAGATATCAAATATTTCAAGCTTACCACAATTCATGGAAATAATACAGAATTACGTTGACTGGCACTGAATATAGCACAATTTCGATCTGCCGATGTCCCAGGCTTTTATTTAGAAAAATATGCACTGGTGCTCAACGCACTGGTTCTGTAGTAAGTTTATTTGAACATGTGGTGGTGACCTGACGCCTCTGATTGACTATATTCGCTGTTCTAACCAATCGTGCCATGTTTACCCAATCGTTTGAAAAAAAGTACTCCTACTCCCGTTTCCCCTGACAACAAAAGATAGTATTTATAGCCCGACTAATCGTGTTTAGCCTTACATTTATTGCGCTCCAATCAAATCGGATTTAACATGGAGACCCATTTCCCGTACAATGGTGGTGTGGAAATCTGCCACTGAGCGATTCTGATTCTAGTGTTGTCTGACACCCTCACTATTTTCTTTTGGCTATAATTTGTCAATTCCTAGACTATTTGCGTAACGTTTAACATATTATTTGTCAGCAAGTCCTAAGGAACCCAAATATATAGGTTTAATGGGGCTAAGGGGCTGCGTTCAAAATATGCACTTTCTTCTACCTCCTGTTTACTTCGAATACGATGTGGTGTCTGGGTACTGTAATGTTTTCAAACGTAAACCAGTATAATGTCATATTTCCTAATAAGAATTTTCAGGGTTTTTAAAAACTAACTCTCGTATGGGTAGTGTTTTTTATCACTGTCGATTTGAAAAAAGCTAGTGCTTGTGGCCTTACACGCGTGATGGTAGTAATTGTATAGCGAGACGCGTGTTTAGTGTTGCATGCGTCCCTGCTTTCAGCCCTCCCTTCTCTCTATCCTTTAGTCCATCTGTCTTTCGTTTTTGGGTAACGTAGTGTATAAAACGACATGAATGGAATTTTAAATCTAGGTCAACTTGCGTATCTCAAGGTTTTTCTTAGAAAGGCAGTACACGTTTTATCGTAGAAAGCGGGTATTGAAGCAGTAGGCTTTTACTATCAACGTGAAACATTACAATTTGCAGACGAAGTAGAAAACAAGGGGGATTTCGAGTACAGTCATTGTGACAGCACTGTTCTTTACCATTCTTCTTTCCTTTATTGAAGTTATTTGTTAGGCTTTACATTTACCTTTTAATTTATATATGTGGATTAGAATATTTCACGACATCTCCCCTCTTAAAACAGACATCTTATGTCAGTCCTTTATTCTATATACACATAGATAAATGTAAGTCAACTTGACTTTACTCTGCTGTTGTGCTATCATGGTTTTATGTAGTTGGGTTCATTCAGAGTAGGCACTACTCGTGAAATCTGCCTCAGACCTCTACAACCAATAATATCTTTCGGTTATGTTACTGAACAGCCGCAAGTATGACTGCTTGTCTTAATGCTGCTTCACAACCCGTATTCACCATTTCTCTTCTCTGAGTCTGCGCAATGACATGTCCAGAGAACATTAGATTTTCCTCAAAATGTACGTTATGAGGAGATAACATATACCTGGTGATAGCAGAGTTGCACCTAACCCAATATTACTGGCATCAGTCCTTACTATGAATTCTTGACTTAAGTCAGGTAATTTCAAAATAGGTTTACTTGTGAGCTTTTCCTTCAATTCCTGGTAAGCCATTTCACATTGTGGTGTCCACGTAATTCGATCTGGATTTCCCTTACGTGTCAAATCAGTTAACGGTGCACATATGGAATTAAAGTTTTTGATATACTTTTGGTAAAAACCACATAATGAGACAAAGGATCTCACGTCTTTCTTGGTTTGTGGTCTCGGGGCTTTCTTTAGTTTCTCTAAATTCTTTGGGTCAGGGGTCATGTTTCCCTGATAAACTGTGTGTCCCAAGAATTCCAATTCTTTACATCCAACGCAACATTTGGTTGGTCGGGCTGTTAAATTCGCTTCCCTAAGTCGATTAAACAGCATGTTCAGAGAGTCAATGTGTTCCTCAAATGTTTCTGTTGCTATAAGGATATCATCCATGAAATTTGTGATACATGGATTATTCAGAGGGTCCAATAATTTTCTCATCATTCTAGAGAAGACACTAGGCGCATTCTTCAATCCAAATGGCAATCAGTTAAACTCATAGTGTCCTTCTGAGGTACTAAAAGCTAGGTATGGTCTAACCTCAGGCTTTACTGGAATCTGATAGTATCCTTTACTCAGATCCACTTTTGAGAAATATTTAGCTTTATTTAGTCTGGCAAACAACTGATTTGTATCCGGCAATGGATCCACCTGTCTTTCTGTAATAGCATTCAGTCTCATGTAATCTATACAGAGTCTATGTTCTCCAGAGGGCTTCCTTAAGAGTACAACACCGGAACTATACGAAGATTCACTGTGTGAAATAATTCCTTCCTTCAACAAATAGTCTATCTCTTCCTTCAAAGCTTTCTCCTTAGCAAAAGGAATCGAATAGGGTTTCATACATACAGGTGTGGGGTCTATCAGTTTCATATCATATTCCAATAAGTTTGTATGCCCAGGTCGGTCTGTTAACACCTCTGTATGAGTATCTAGAACCTGTTGCACTCTCTCTTTCTGAGTTTTCGTTAAATGTGTACTGATTTTCACCTGTGCCGCTGTCTCACAGGGGTGTAATGGATATTCAAATGATGAAAGTGGTTCCTTTTTCATCTCCATGGCAATGGACAAGGTCAACAAGTGTGTCTCTTCCTGACGTTCTCTTTCCAAATATTTCTTCAGGAGATTCACATGATAGATTTTTTCTTTCCCCTTCTTATCTATCTTATAATTGGTTCTAGACACCTTCTCTAGAACTGTATATGGACCTTGCCATCCAATTTGTAACTTATTCTGACTCCCGGGGAGAAGAAGCAGTACCTTCTCTCCCACAGCCAAATCTCTGTCTTTTGCTTTCCTGTTATAATAGGCAGCATGTTTCTTCCTGGCTTGTTTCAAATTTTCATTGGCAAGTTTCCAGCCAGTTTTTAAACGAGTGGTCAGCTCATTCACATATTGGTATGAGGATGTAATATTTTCCTCTGCTTTTTCATCAGTCCACGTTCTTAACAGCGTTACATATGGACCTTTAATTGTGTGGACCTATTTGTCCATGCACCGATATGGTCTCTTCCACTGGAAGCGCTATAGTGATGATTTTTCTTCCCAGAATTATCATCCACAAAACGACCGCTACCAATTCTTCTCTTGGGGCTGTCTCCCCACTTAAAATTCTTGATGAGAGATTTCCTCTCTACATCCTCTTCCTCCAGTTTGTTTAAGTCCGATTGAGGGATTTTCGGCTTATCCTGGGGTAAGACATCTTTTTGCACTCTCCGCATTTCCCTCATGTGCTATGCTACACCTTTCTACAAAATTCTCAATGTCCCATCTTGCCTTGGGCCAGTAATAATTGTGAGCCACCTTTTGGATGATGGTACCAATTTTTTCATGGTCCCCATCTGGTTTCACATGTAGGCTCCTTATTAATTCTGCCCTATATCTTTTAGGAAGTACCAGCTGTCCCTGACCTTTGGATCTAGCTCCAGTCTTCCTATAAATCAACTTGTTTTTCATGTAAAAATCTCCCTTGCCTGGAGTTGTATGACAAGTTGACAATTTCCTGAAACAAGGCTTGAGGGTCTTATCCCCAGCCTGTGCCTTCCTCATCTCTTCTGGAGTGGTATCTAACATAATATCCTCCTCCTTTCTTGAGGTCGACCTGACCTGAAGGGTGGCCATGTACACAGGTTTCCTTCTACAATGGTCAGTGTCATGATTGTCCATCTGACAATTTTTACACCACCTTTTTCCTTGGTTGAAAGATTTTCTTTCCTCATATTTCATTTCATCGAATTGTGGGGTTTTATTTTTATTGTCATACCGTGGCCTATCAAACTGGTGCTTACCTTTGTTTTGATCTCTAGGATCAAATTTATTAAAGTTCTGTGGTGCCCTAAAATTATCCACCTGTTTCTTCTTATTACCTGATACTTCTGCCTGAGCTGCTTGATACCTTTCTGCAACATTTAGCAACTCACCCAGCCTCTCTGCACCTTGTTCCATGAGAAACTTTCTCAGGTCTGGAGCCATGGACTCTCTTAATTGTTCTATAAGGACCATTTCCTTAAGATCTTGGGTTTTCCCCAGAGAAGTCCATTTCTCCAAGTATGTCTCTATTCGTGCAGAGAACTGGTGATAGGTTTCACCTGACAGTAGTTTAGCATTCCTAATTTTTTTCCTATAAAATTCTGCGTTCTTTTCATATCTTAACAAAAGAGCCTGCTTTAGCATGTCATAATTTTCCTGATCACCTCTGCTCATTTTGGCAAAAACTTCATAAGCTGCCCCACGAAGGCCTTGAGATAACTTTAAGCTCCACCTTTCTCTCTCTAACCCATATGTGGTAGCTAATAGTTCATATCTATTTAGATAGGTCTCAATATCATCGTCTTTCTCAACAAAATAATCTAAATGAAAGTTCATAGCTGAGGTTGAGGCATCAGAGGTAAAGGGACTGGCACCATTTTCAGGAGCATGGCCTTGAAACTCAAACTCCCTTAGTCGTAACTCATGTTCCCTTTGTAATCTCTTCTCCTCCTTTTCTGCTTCCCTCTCTGCAGCTAATCTCTTGTCTTTCCTTTCTGCAGCTAATTTCTTCTCTTCTCTTTCTGCAGCCTGTCTTCTTTCCTCGGCTTCCAATGCTTTAGCCTCTTTGTCAGCCTCAATCTGCAACCTCTTAGTCTCAGCCTCAATTCTCTTATCTTCGGCCAATCTTTCAGATTCTAATTTTCTTTCGGCCTCTTTTTCTAATCTTCTTTCTTCCCGTTCAATATATTTGTCACATTCAGCAGTGACATAAGCAATCATAATTTGCCCGTCCATTCCTAACTCTTTCGCAGTCTGTACAGCAGCAGATCGAAATTTTGCCAAGTCGGCCATTGTCTAACATACAATTTTAAACAATTCAATCTTTCAATAATTATCTAAGGACGTTACAGGCACTGAGAGCTCAACCTTATTTATTTCCACCCAAGGATACCTTTTAATTCTTTATTATTCTCAATATATATAACAGGAGAAAGTTCAATATCCCTGGAGCGAGACCCCAATATATGTGGTAAAGTGGGATATTATAAATATTTATAGGGGACTTAGTGTACTGACTGAGATCAGCTGTGAAGGTATCTGTATCTAATAAGGGTAGTGTATTACAGATGACCTTACTTGCTACCACATATTTATACCTCAGTCAGAATTATTCTGGAATATTGTGATGACTACGTTAAATGTCTAGGGTATGTATATGATGAAGTGTAAGTCACAACAACAACAGACAGATAAACAATTTAATTTATTCCACCACACTTGACAACACTGTGACACTCACACACATGTAACATTCTATAAGACTATCTTAAATGAGTCACTGGTAAATTTTCAAATATCAATATGTATTAAGTACTTTTCATTAATATATATGTGTCCTGATTCAAATACAAAGTGAACCAGGAATCACAATCAATTTTAATTACAAGTTATATGTACAGAATTTATCAATATGAATCTTGTAGTGACATATTTTATTAATATTATCCTATGTGTGTCAGTTGTGTAGTAGTAATATGAGGTAATACTGGTTTTGTTTTTTCAAGCTATGTTGTCATTTGTCATCATGACTTCAAGTGTTTGTTTCTGTTGGAACTAGTATTGGAGATGTTCTCAGTTCCGTTCATTAAAACAATTAATTTCTCCTCTTATTTTTATACAATGTCAGTTTAAGATGGGGTTACATAATGTTGAGCTCCGCTGGCCACATAGGCTTATCTTTCGTGATGGCGGCAGGAAAAGACTCCTCTGCTCGATTGCTCCCCTGTGTTCTGGAGACACCTCACTGTTTGCTATATGGACCAAGGAGTATGCTGTCCGCCTCTGGATTCAGCAAAGCTCTGACCAGGTGCTGCTCAATAGCTTTAGGACCACGGTCCCTGAAACAAGAAGGTTGTACCTCCTACTTCAGAACTAATTTATACTCTATTTCTACACTGAGCACAATACATAACAAACACTGAGTTCAGAGCGGTAGGCCAACTGCTATCTTCATCTGAAACAATTTTCACCAGTATATTCCTCCCTAATGGTTACTACGCCTCTGCAATTCCAGCATTATTTCTTTCTAGTCAATAAAATAGGTGTCAGTGTACTGTTTGGCAATTCCATGTAGTTTTACTTTCCTCCGACACCTTCTGTTCAGGTTGGAGCACTATATAGGCTTCACCTCATGTTCGCTACTGAACCACACATATATACAGACATAAACAAATCGGATTTAACATGGAGACCCATTTCCCGTACAATGGTGGTGTGGAAATCTGCCACTGAGCGATTCTGATTCTAGTGTTGTCTGACACCCTCACTATTTTCTTTTGGCTATAATTTGTCAATTCCTAGACTATTTGCGTAACGTTTAACATATTATTTGTCAGCAAGTCCTAAGGAACCCAAATATATAGGTTTAATGGGGCTAAGGGGCTGCGTTCAAAATATGCACTTTCTTCTACCTCCTGTTTACTTCGAATACGATGTGGTGTCTGGGTACTGTAATGTTTTCAAACGTAAACCAGTATAATGTCATATTTCCTAATAAGAATTTTCAGGGTTTTTAAAAACTAACTCTCGTATGGGTAGTGTTTTTTATCACTGTCGATTTGAAAAAAGCTAGTGCTTGTGGCCTTACACGCGTGATGGTAGTAATTGTATAGCGAGACGCGTGTTTAGTGTTGCATGCGTCCCTGCTTTCAGCCCTCCCTTCTCTCTATCCTTTAGTCCATCTGTCTTTCGTTTTTGGGTAACGTAGTGTATAAAACGACATGAATGGAATTTTAAATCTAGGTCAACTTGCGTATCTCAAGGTTTTTCTTAGAAAGGCAGTACACGTTTTATCGTAGAAAGCGGGTATTGAAGCAGTAGGCTTTTACTATCAACGTGAAACATTACAATTTGCAGACGAAGTAGAAAACAAGGGGGATTTCGAGTACAGTCATTGTGACAGCACTGTTCTTTACCATTCTTCTTTCCTTTATTGAAGTTATTTGTTAGGCTTTACATTTACCTTTTAATTTATATATGTGGATTAGAATATTTCACGACAATATAGTATAGAGAGGAGCCGCGGTGGTTTATGCACAGGTCAAGGGAGCCGCGGACCAAAAATGTTTGAAAACCTCTGGACTAGACTATATTCTCCGTATGGAACCAAAGTGTAGTAATGATGATAGTACATAATTCAAAGATATTTTGATCTCACTAGCTATACTTTGTTATTTTGCGTCTTCAGTTATGCTGAACTCAAGAAACAACTAACAACTTACAGTTTCTCGGTTGTTGACCTTCCATTGCCTCGTTTTTGTGTTGCTGCGGAAGTTTGGGGAGTCATAATTCAGACTTGCGTGCGGAGATTTTGTTTTCTGATATGTATTTCTGCTTCAGTGGGTAGGTTTTAACAAACAACTTAAAAACATGTAGCTGCAGCTCTTAAACATTAAAAAGGTAATGGTAAAAGTAGGCCCGTAGCAGATACCGCCTTATGGAAGTGAAATGTTGGAAACTTCAGTCTAACTAGGTCCAGCTTTATGAGGTTGGGTCATAGTTCCCTTCTCCACCGCCTTTGCCTTCCCTAACTTAAGAGCAACACCGGGTACCACTTTACAGCTTGGTAGACTGGAGTATGACGCTACCAGGTTTTAATCCCGGAACCTGAAAACGTTGCCGCCGAGAGACAAGTGCTCTAACCGCTTAGCCAATCGGACGCTCAAAGGTAAAGGTAGTGCCATAGGAGGGGAGTGAAGTGTTAGAGACTATACTAGGTCCAGCTTTATGAGGTGGGGTGACCAGTTCCATTCCTCGCCTGCCTTTGCCTTCCCTCACTCAAGAACAGAATCTAGTACCCATTTACAGCTGGGTAAGCTGGAACCCTGTAACTTCGCCACGAGAAGCAACTGTACATAGATTTTATTCAACACAGCACATACGGAGTGGACAAGACTAACATCGTCACAGGCGCAGAAATCATACGTCAACATGTTGATAATTACTTTTAAAGTTCCTGAAGATTCTCTACTAATAAAGTCCTCTGACTCAAGTGACTGAGGATCACAAAACTGTTACCATATACTATTCCGCTCATTCAAGTCCATTGACCTTCCTTCAAGGACGTCCATCATGGTAACGTATTCATACTCCAGGATAAAATTCTTCCATATCATACTTCACAATCCCAGACTTTCTCCATACATCCCGTTATATATAGTATATAGTTTTCAAACAAAGTCATACATGATGATACGAACAGGTTAGAGATTCCAGTTGACTAACCTCTCCCATTCTATGCCACGCTTCTGGCATTGTAGTAACAGCATATTAAACATGTGAAGCATAAAAATTCATTAACTTGATTTCTTGTAGGTATTCTCCCTCTACGAAAAGATTCAAAGGCTATCGACTCCGTGTGTCCAATTCTAGGAATGTCATCTACGATGAATTCCCGCTAGACCATTAATAGGAGCGGCCTGATACTTTAATGTACATAAATAAACATGCCATAAGAAATGGGGCGACACTTACTTTATACTTCCACTATTGACTTCGCCATGAAGATCAATAGATACGAATACAACTGATGGCTACTTCACATTTGCCAAGAATCAAAGGATAACACAGCGGACATAAATATGGTCCGAGCTGCCCCATTCATGACGTCAGAAACTACTCAACTAGGTTACACGTGCGTCCAAAGCAACTCACACTGCCTTGTGCACGTCAGTGCGTGAATCAATCGAACGCACAAATAATATAACTATATAAAACTGGTGCGTACATTTGGCAGGACCGAAGACTACCCCCGTAGGTAATAAATGTACGTAACAGCTCCCTTATCACCTCCCCTTAAAAAAAAAATTAATTCTATTAATTTTTTTCGAACTAATTACTCGAGAGAGGTGAGTCAAAACTACAACAAGATTTATGACATGCATAAAATTATATCATATTAAGAAAAGAATATTAAATGAAAACAATATAACTAAATGATAGTATGCATTAAAGCACACATCCACCATCGACCTACTTTGGAACGATGTGGTAATATTCGAAGTAAAAAGAAGTTGAAAATGAAAATGAAATAAACCATAAAAAAAAGATGATAATAAAATTCAACCAAATTTTTTTTTTAAAAGAAATTTGAAACATATGATTTCAAAAATGAAAATGAACAGCAACACTGATGATGATCAATGATAAAAGAATCAATAAAACAGAAAATTTTAAAATACAACATGCAAAATGAAACAAAGCATAATTAAACACTTTAAGAAGCAACGCACTTACTATTTCCTAACACTAGTAAGTTTGACTAGTTATCTAAAAGTGAGATATCATGTAGTGGGATACGTGAATACACGTATTGCGAAACACTAATAAAGTTAGTAGATGTGTGATTTATAATCAATCAAATTGATTAAATTGAATTATACTAATTAATAGTACTTAATTTATGAACAAATAACTAATTACTAATTTATTCTAAGTGATTTCAATTTCACTCATTGTTAATATTCTTTTAGAACTAGTTAAATCGACAAGAATATGTTCTCAATGTACCATGTCTGAAATACGTTTACGAACACGATATGTAGTGTAATCTGTTCCATAACAATAGTGAATGTCTATTTGTCACTCTTACCAATGTTTCCATACTAAAAAAAAAAATGTTACTTTAATATCACTGTTCCCGTTCTAACAAAACGTTACTTCACAAGAAATAATGTTATAATCCATACGTAAGTATATTCTGAAAGTTATATATATACGAATACTGCAGAACTACACATAGTCTCCACAGATGTATAATCAGTGACCATGTACAAAGTTATTCATGTTTCTGTGAGGACGTTTCACCATCTGGAAGTGGTTTAATTTCGACATGTTCACTAGGGCATCTTGAAAGACAGTCTGCAAACACATTCTGTACTCCAGGAATAGCTCGTATCTCAAAATGGAACGGTTGAAGCGCAATAGCGTAACGCGCTGACTTTGATGACTTCACGTTCCCTGTGTTCAGTGCTGTAAGAGCTTTCTGGTCGGATTCCACCACAAAGTGTGATCCGAGGAGATAACGATCCAGTTTTGTGATTGACCAGACAAGAGCGAGGAGCTCTTTATCTAGAACGGAATACTTCATCTCGCTCGTCGTAAGCTTTCTGGATACGTACATAACCGGAAATAAGGTGCCTCCGTATTCCTGCATCAAAACTGCCGCGATAGCGTAGGAAGAAGCATCACTGCGAAGAACAAAGGTGAGATCTTTGTTAGGCAACCTTAAAAAAGGCTTATTTGAAAAAAATTGTTTTATATAATCTAAAGCCGTTTGATGATCCTGCGACCACTTTATTACATTAGTTGTACCTTTTTTTAGTAACGAAGAAAGAGGTGCAGTTATAGTAGACAAATGAGGGATGAATTTAGAATAGAACTGTATTAGTCCTAAGAGCGACCTCACTTGTTTTTTTGTCTTAGGTGCTGAGATGTTTAAAATTTTAGAGACGTTACTGTCTTCTGTATACATTAAACCGCGACCTATACGGTGACCAAGAAATGAGATGTCATGAAAACCGACAAAAGCCTTTGAAGGTTTCGCTGTTAAGTTATAATCCCGTAAGGTAGAAAGTAAAGATTTTAAACCCTGAATATGTTCATCCCAAGAGTCACTGAAAAGACAGATGTCATCTATATAAGTAATGACATCGGGACGATGAGACAATATGCGGCGCATCATGCGTACAAAGGTAGCTGGCGCATTCATTAGACCGAATGGCATAAAATTCCATTGAAAAAGACCCCGTGGCGTCGAGAAAGCGGTGAATGGCTTTGCTTTAGGGGTTAATGGCACTTGCCAATAACCCTTTGAAAGGTCAAATTTCGAAAAGAATGTGGCATGAGATAATTTCTCTAATAAGTCGTCTAAAAGAGGTAATGGTTCCGCATCGAATTTTGTAACTTTGTTTAATTTCCTGTAATCTACGCAAAGACGTATATTGTTGTCCTTCTTCCTAATGATTACCATAGAAGAAGAATATGGTGATGAAGATGGTTCAATTATATTTAATTGAAGCATCTCATCCAATTCCTTATCAACCTTATCACGAAAGTGTAAAGGAATAGGATATGGGCGAACTCGAATAGGTGTATCGTCAGTCAGAATAATGTCATGTTGGATGACTGACGTATGACCTGGGATGTCAGTGAGGACATCCTCATACGTGTGTAGAATATTAGAGACTTGCTGACGTTGATCATCAGTAAGAGTAGATGAGATAGTAACATCATTCCATTTCTCAGTGGAATGGAGTGGTACAACTGGTATTGGTAGTTGTACATCATCGAAAGAAGATTCCTCTTCTTGGATGACTGACAAACTAGAATAGTGTTGAATAGGAGGTGTAGGATCGTCAGTTGCTTGGAACACTGATTGTAGATAATCAGGACGTGAGTAATATTCCTTCAACATATTAATGTGGAAGGTTTTATGTTTACCATTAACATCAACGATGTAGTCGACATCGGATATTCTTGAGATGATCCTGAAAGGACCTCTCCAGGTAATTAAAAGACGATTATTATGCGCAGGGAGTAATACAAAAGCTTCATCACCAGGTATGAGCTGGCGAAGACGTCTATACTTGTTTGCAAATAGACGAGCTTTTTCTTTGGCTTGTTCGGATGATGCAGTAGCTAATCTACAAGCATCTATGATTCTCTTTCTCAGAGAGATCACATACTCATAAGAGGATTGAGTTTCCTCTTCAATATTCTCGTCAACCAATAAGTCGTGGATTAACGACATCGGACCGCGTGGTTGCATGCCGAAAACAAGTTGAAATGGAGAAAACCCCGTTGCTTGATTTTGTACTTCGCGATACGCAAAGAGACAAGCGGGTAGGACCCGATCCCAGTCTTGGGGATGGTCTTGAGTCATCTTACCCAACAACTGCTTGAGTGTCCTATTTAGACGCTCAATTAACCCATTTGACATCGGATGATAAATAGAACTTAGAGATCTGTCTATACCTAATGTCTTCATAACTTGAGACATGGATTCAGAAATGAACTGAACCCCATGATCCGACAAGATTTTCCGTGGAAAACCAATGCGTGAGAAGATTAACATCAATGCCTCTGCTACACTGGCAGATGAAGTGTTCTTGAGAGGGATGGCTTCAGGCCAGCGAGTGCACATATCAATGCACGTAAGGATATGCGTATGCCCTCTAGCAGATGGTAGCATAGGACCAATAATGTCTATAGCCATTTTATCAAATGGTCTAATCGGGATGTCCGCAGCTTGAATAGGAGCCGCATGAAATGGACCCCGTACCTTAACTTCTTGACATATCAAACAAGACCGACAATAGAGAGTGATGTCCTTATGGACGCCTGGCCAGTAGAATGCCGAAAGCACTCTGGATTTGGTACGCGAAAAACCCATATGGCCCGCACATTGCGAGTCATGCGCATGTCGTAATATACGAGATCTCATACAGGATGGGACTATAATCTGAGAACATAAGGATGAATCCTTTTCTCGTATTACTCTAACCAAAATCCCATTTTTAAGTATAAAGTCATGTCTAGATTTTGCAAGTTTGTTGCTGGTATTATTTTTGTTCACATACTGAAAAATTTTTTTTAATGAATCATCATTCTTTTGCAATGTTGCAAACAACTCCCGTGAAATAGGAGCATCATCATCACAAGTGGTATGAACTGTAGGTTCCATAGGTGTATCATGCGACATATTAGTAGCTTGCGCTCTAGTCACTACTGCATTTGCAGTTTGAATATGTCGCTCTTCCCATTCAGCAATTTGCTGTGGTGTACACTCTTTAATACCATGTATGCGACCAAGTATTAAATCACAAATTGGATTCGGAAGGAGACAAGCTTGAATCTTTCCTGAAAAAAATGGTGTATTAAGATCAATAATAGCAGTGGCAAATGTTTCAATTGTGCCACCAAACGTTACACACTTGACAACCCGGCCCGTGGCACAACTTGGGTTGATCAGCGAAGTCCGGACGCCGACTGTGCTGCAACCTGAGTCAAATAGGAGAGAGCATGAAATATTGTTGACAAATCCCTTGTTAAACTTAAGAGAGCCCTGTCCCTGGTGTACTGACGCAGCAGTGGCCGTACAGACTGCAGGTAGACTAGGCAAGGTATGTCCGCAACGCAGCGTCGTGATCGCCCTGGGCTGGAAAAGAGTAGAGCATTCTGAACAATCTTTGACTTGGGTACAATCAAGAGAACAACACATAGCATTATGAGTTTCAGCTCCTTTACCCTGTTCAATGTTAGCCTGTGTATCACTAAAAGCGACATTAGAATGTCTATTCGTATTACTCAACGATCTATCTCGTCGACGCGATCGATTTTGATTTTTGTCATTAAAATTGCCATAATTGTAGTTTCTGCTAGAGTTAAAATTTGGATGAGTCCGATAATTTGTATAATGATCGTTATGATGTTGGTAAAATGGTTTTTTTTCCAAAAAATTGTTTGTTTTGCGGACCCTGAGATCTTGATCTCCAGTTTTGTTTATTATAATGTCCTTGATTATTTTTAAAATTATTGTTACCAAAATCTCGCGATCTGTGAGCCTGGTTCCAAGAAACATTAAATGGAGCAGATTGTTGAAATTGCTTCCCTTTGTAAAAATTACCATTGTTAAAATTGTCATTATTTCCCTTATTGACATATCTGTCAGCACTAAAAGAACGATTGCGTGAAAAATTGTTTTGTTGTGCTGCAAAAGCAACAGGCAATTCATTCTTAATCTGTGCATTACTTAGATCCATGTTTGGGTGAGCAGTGCAAAAATTTTTAGCATGCTGTTCTAAGTCTTTCATAGATAAAGGTTTCCGTTCGTGTAAAAATGCGAGAAATGTAGGATTTACAGACGAAAGTACCTTATCGCGCATCAGTAAATCGAAGAGACCTTCATACGACTTTTCAATTTTGGATAATTCGATCCATCTTTCTAATGTTAGTCGTATTTGTGACAGAAAATCACTAAAATTTCTGCTAGATTGAGGTAGTAATGTATGGAATCTTGATCGATATTGGTCTTCTGTCATTTGGAATTTTTGCAGAAGTGCCGCTCTAAGAGCATTATAGTCATTTTTCTCACCAATGCTGGTGGTATGATAAACTGCTAATGCGTCCCCTGTAAGTAATCTGGATAAATATGTACAGTATAGAGCTTTATCCACGTTATAAGACACACAAGTGGCCTCAAACCTATCTAGGAAGAATATCACGTCATCAGACGGGGGATTAAATTTTGGTAATTTAAGGTGAATTTCCTTAAAATTATCATGTCTGGATGAAGTTTGGCTTTCAAAAGTTCTCTGAGAATTAGCTTCCTGAGTTAACCTAAGTCTCTCATATTCTGACTCTGCTAATTTCAGTTCATGCTGTCGTTTTCTTTCATTCTCTTCCATCTCAAGCTGAAGTCGTTTTGTGTTTTGTTCAGCTATTAATCTTCTTTCTTGCATTTCTTTTTGTTTAACTTCCATTTCTTTTTCAGCTATTAATCTTTTTTCTTCCATTTCCTTTTGTTTATTTCCCATTTCAATATTAAGTAGTCTTTCTTTTCCTTTTGTTTATTTCCCATTTCAATATTAAGTAGTCTTTCTTTTTCTGCCGCATCTCTTTTAAATTGCTCTTTAGCCTCGAATTTTTTCTCTGTTCGGACTCTCGCTGAAATCGTTTCTCTTTCTAATTCAGCGGCTAATCTAATCTCAGCTATTTTTTTCTTTTCATCCTCCTCCTCTCATTCTCCTCGCCTCAATCCTTTTTTGATCTGCCTCAAATTTCAAATTTTCCAAACGTAAAGTTTCTAACCTTCTCTGATCAGCTTCTATTTCTTGAGCTTTCTTATATTCTGCAAGTGCAAATGCTTTTGCTTCCTCAGGAGCCATCTGAAGAGCTTTTGCTTGCTTAATGAAATAGTCTAAGGTAGCCATTATTCAATTTTATTATGTAATAATACTACTTAAAATTGTTACTACAACTAGTGGTTTTCGTTCCTGTTCTAGAACGGTAAAATCAATTTTATATAATAGGCAATAATATTAATAATTAATAATGTAATTTATAACATGAAATGGTGTGTGAAAGCAATAACGTGACAGACAATAGCACAATACTGACACGACACGATAATCAAGACAAATGACTACAGTCGTAGAAATCAAATAAAATAAAATGTGGAACTAAAATAGAATGTCGTAAAAAATTACGATGACATCTACGATCAAATAATGCACAAGACAATTGACAACACAGTGTAAAAACATATGCTTTGTAAAAAAATGAACGACAGTCAGGTAAGATGGACAATAATCACATACAAAATACATCATGAAAATAAGGTACAAGTAAAAATAACTACCAAAAACAACAATTAAAACTTGACGAAACAGCTAAAACAGTCAGGTGTCACAGACTACCAGACACAGTGGACCAAAGATCCTTCTATGCTCACGCATAGGAACATTCCACTGCGGGAAGTCTGCAAAATAATGTCCTACAGAACGTCTGACGAAGAGCCCGAATTGGCTTCGAGATGGATCTCGTTCGTCAGATCAACCTCCCTACCTCCCACGAAGAATACACAACATATAACACTTAACACGAAAAATATGAATGTGGACATATCACGGAAGGCACAACTAAGCGTAATAAAGTGTACAACGGAAACACGTTATACTCATCTCGCGTGCAGGTAAAAAATCAATGTGCCTCGTCTCCGTGGATGTACGTCTACAGATAAAATACTTCGTTCTGCTTATCTAGATTACAGCTCGCACGCAATAATGATGAAGAGATGATCTCCAAGTAATCAGTCACTGTGAAACTTGACGTGGAGGTTGATTGATTGAAGACCTTGACCTTGGTAAACGTAAGTTGAATCTGATTTCTCATCCCACTGGGTTCCAAGTTCGAGATGTTGGTGACTTGAAAGTTAAAATCTTCTTTTCACAGAAAAGTATTGAGTACGTTCTTTGGAAGTTAGATATTTCCAGACCACACTGGCATACCAATTATTGTTGACTCCGTTTTATCGTTGAGTTCAGTTTATACTGGTGAAGAGGTAGCTTAAAACGCGAATGGTTAAAATGAACGAATGTCAACAATATTCTTCAAACGAACTTCAACAAGTAGTATTGAACTGGGTGAACTGGGCAAGTACTGGCAGTACAGAAGTCGGTGGTGACTGTACATAGATTTTATTCAACACAGCACATACGGAGTGGACAAGACTAACATCGTCACAGGCGCAGAAATCATACGTCAACATGTTGATAATTACTTTTAAAGTTCCTGAAGATTCTCTACTAATAAAGTCCTCTGACTCAAGTGACTGAGGATCACAAAACTGTTACCATATAATATTCCGCTCATTCAAGTCCATTGACCTTCCTTCAAGGACGTCCATCATGGTAACGTATTCATACTCCAGGATAAAATTCTTCCATATCATACTTCACAATCCCAGACTTTCTCCATACATCCCTTTATATGTAGTATATAGTTTTCAAACAAAGTCATACATGATAATACGAACAGGTTAGAGATTCCAGTTGACTAACCTCTCCCATTCTATGCCACGCTTCTGGCATTGTAGTAACAGCATATTAAACATGTGAAGCATATAAATTCATTAACTTGATTTCTTGTAGGTATTCTCCCTCTACGAAAAGATTCAAAGGCTATCGACTCCGTGTGTCCAATTCTAGGAATGTCATCTACGATGAATTCCCGCTAGACCATTAATAGGAGCGGCCTGATACTTTAATGTACATAAATAAACATGCCATAAGAAATGGGGCGACACTTACTTTATACTTCCACTATTGACTTCGCCATGAAGATCAATAGATACGAATACAACTGATGGCTACTTCACATTTGCCAAGAATCAAAGGATAACACAGCGGACATAAATATGGTCCGAGCTGCCCCATTCATGACGTCAGAAACTACTCAACTAGGTTACACGTGCGTCCAAAGCAACTCACACTGCATTGTGCACGTCAGTGCGTGAATCAATCGAACGCACAAATAATATAACTATATAAAACTGGTGCGTACATTTGGCAGGACCGAAGACTACCCCCGTAGAGAGGTTTTCGGAAACTACAGCGACAATGACGACTATTGTAGCCGTGTGTTTAGTGACAACCTTACTACTGATGAGTGCTAGAGCTGCACAACCTGAATGTAAGGGGAAAATCATTATCTCATCCTCATTATTATTACCATCAGCATCATTAGAACACACCTTAGTTTTCAAATAATCGTCACATAAGAAACCTGAAAAGACACAACTGAATTGTTAATCACTTTTATTATGTTCATATTTGGTTTATATATTTATTGTATAATTTTACTGAATACTATATATTAATTTTTTGTTCTTGTTAAATATTTGTTGACTATACTGTGCAGTATACAGCTTACAGAACCGTTTGGGATAAGAACAGGAGTGCGACTGGGATGCCTCTTGTCTCCATTTCTTTTCTTACTAGCAATAGACTGGGTTACGAGAACATCGACAACACACAACAGAAATGGAATCCAGTGGACTCTGACTAAGCAGTTGGATGATCTGGATTTTGCTGATGACTTAGCTCTTCTGTCCCATAACCGTAATCAGATGCAGGACAAATTGAAAACACTCGATGAGAGGTCACAGCAATTGGGTCTGAAAATACACAGGGAAAAGACAAAGATACTGAGAATAAATGCAGGTAATGATAACAGGGTTGAACTTGAAGAAGCACCAATACAAGATGTAGAATCGTACACATATCTTGGCAGCAATATAGACAAAGTTGGAGGGACAGACAGTGATATCAAAATAAGAATACAAAAAGCAAGAGGAGCTTTCATTGCATTGGGAAATATATGGAAATCAAGAGAAATCGGATCCAACACGAAAATAAGAATCTTCAACTCAAATGTGAAGTCAGTCCTATTGTATGGCTCTGAGACATGGAGAACAACAAAGACAACAACCAGAAAGCTACAGACTTTCATAAATGGGTGCTTGCGTAGAATAGAGGGATTAAAATGGTATGACAAGATTGCCAACGTGGAACTGATGACAAGAACTAGACAAGTGCCAGTGGAACAAGAGATGAGAAGAAGACGATGGCGATGAATAGGACACACACTGAGGAAACCTGTTGATAGCATTACAAGGCAGTCCAGGTTATGGAACCCCCAGGGCAAGAGAAGCAGGGATAGACCAAGAAGCACATGGAGAAGAGAGCTGGAAACAGAGATGAAAATGATAAGGAGAACGTGGGAAGAACTTGAGATGATGGCACGTGACAGGAGGACTTGAGATGATGGCACGTGACAGGAGGACTTGGCATGTGTTTGTTGAAAGCCTATGCTCCTTTGGGAGTGGAGGGTTATGAATGAATGAATGAATACTGTGCAGTTACCTAGGTCTGTCTGTTCTCGACACCAGTTATAGTTTAATCTGCTTGTATTTTTTTACATTGAGGATTCCAGAAGGATTGTGTTGTGATTGTAATTGGTATTTTTTTTTTATTGTGCGTCCTATGCAGCAACATCGTCTTTTCCTCACGGATTGGATCCAGTGATCTGTTCCTTTCTACCCTTCCCACATTTGTGATCAATACTATATGCAATACGCATTTAAGATTTTTAACGCTCAAAATCTCAGTATTTTAATCGTGGCAGAGAGCTAAAACTTTACACACAGCTCATTTTTTGGGGGTGGGGGGTGTACACTTTAGTATGTCAAGTTTAGACCGACATAGACCCAGCCGATTTTGTATAATAACTATAAATAATACAAGGGGATTGACATAAATCTTGGGCCTGACCATGAAGGATATGTCACAGAGAGCTGAAATTTTGTATAGTGTTTATTCCTTTTCAATATAGCCACCCTCTGAATTGACACATTTCTGCCATCTCTGCTTGACATTGAAAAGACCTTGGGAGTAGAACACCCTATTTTTCAAACTAAACCAGTCATCACATGCCAGTATAACCTCTTCATCGCTGTCAAAATGATTTCCTTTTAGCTGTTTTTTAAGATTTGGCGCGTTATCCCTCGTTTTCCTGGTCACAACCTTTCTTAGTTTGGTGTGAGAAGACTTTTATAGGGTATGCGCAAAAATACTCGTGTGACTTTTATATAGCAAAATACTCCGATCGATTTCAGGCGTTCTCAGGCGGCGGCGCATGACTTTTATATAGCAAGAAAAAAAAAACGGTTAGTATTCAGGCGGCGGCGCATGACTTTTATATAGCAAGAAAAAAAAGATTAGTATTCAGGCGGCGGCGCATGACTTTTATATAGCAAGAAAAAAAAAACGGTTAGTATTCAGGCGGCGGCGCATGACTTTTATATAGCAAGAAAAAAAAACGATTAGTATTCAGGCGGCGGCGCATGACTTTTTATATAGCGATATATTTTAGCGGCGAGGCTTCCTCTGACGATCAGACGTATGACTTTTTATATAGTAATATACGATAATGGTGTTGTGTATACAAAATACTTAGACAATATATATAAAAAATCGATAATCACGGAAAATTTAAAAAATCGATAATGTTGGGTTACTAAGAGGGTTTTTGAAGTGCCTTTTTTGGGCTGGCGTGGGTGACGATGTAGCTGGCGGGGTGGGTTAGGGTGGATTTTTGTGTGAAGTATTGTGTTGGTAGTGTATTGGTGTGTTTGTTTAGACATATATACACACATATATACATTCATATATACGGAGATGTGGTGACGTTGTCAGGATGCATCTGTGGTGACGGTGGCTTAGGTTACTAAGGGGTTTTTTAAGGGAACGGGTATTGCTTTTTGGCTGGCGGTGATGTCTCATGGGTGTGTGCTGGGGTGTAGCTGGTGGTTGTATGTATGATGCAGGAGTGAAGTGTTAGATAGAAGTATATAGTTAATGATCTCTTTTAAAAGAATACTTGAGTTAAAGAGGAAAATATAAAAAATCGATAACAGGGACTTAGGTTACTAATGGATTTTTTAAGGAAGCGGGTATTGTTTTTGTGCGAGGGGGGAGGATGACGATGTATAGGGGGGTGTGTTGGTGTATGGGTTATTGTGTGCGTGTATTTTAATTGTTGTATATAACAATAATATATATATAATATATATATATATATAAAATATATATATATATATATATATATATATATATATATATATATATATATATATATGGGAGTGAAGTGTTAGAGACCTGCACTAGGTCTACCATCGAAAGTACGTCACGGTATTGTTGTGTATTGTTTATTTTACATATAGACATATTTTACAACAGTTATACGAACAGTTTGACGATATATACATATAATAGGGAGATATATTTAGACAATAGGAAGACGATAGTTAGACGATATATACATATAATAGGGAGATATATTTAGACAATAGGAAGATGATATTTATTGACATATACATTTAGATATATTTATTATATACGAAAGTTATACGAACAATTAGATGACATTTAGATATATTTTTACAACATTAGTACATACATTAGATTAGACAAAATAGTTATAAACATTTAGACATAACAACGGACGATATATAACAAAAAAGTTTTAGTTATATATTTAGACAATAGTGTTCTTGTGGATATCAGGAGACGATAGTTTTAGAAAATATATTACATAAATAATAGAATATAGAATTATTTAGATAGGAAGAAAGATTATATTTTACATATGAATTTAGATATAGACAAACAGTTATACGAATAGTTATACGAAACAATTAGAGATTATTTTATACATTTACGAACAGTTATACAAACAGTTAGACGAATAGTTATACAACATTTAGACAAACAACGGACCATATAGGTAACAAAAAGGCGTTTTAGTTAATATAGTTTTTATTTTATATTCAATAGTGTTTTTGTGGTATCAAACAGGAGCATGTATATATATAGTATTTTTTACAAAATGTACATTATGCAGTAATTTTTTATCAAATGAATATATAATTATATAGGAAAGACAGTATTTTTTAACATTATCAAACATTGATATTTTCACATATGAATGTACAATAATACGTATATATATAGGTAGATGTATGTATATCACAGATTTTTTATACATTATCACAGGGGTACAGGCCAGACCTTGAGGGATATGTGTCGTCACATTGTCGTCACGTCGTAAGAAATAGAGGTGTTGTATATACCTGTAGGTATCTGTGTGTATACGTACAGACAGTTTAAATGTTGAGGGGTGAGGTGGTGACGTTGTCGGGGTGTACCTGTCGTTTTATGTAAAAGTAAGATATGGCGTTGCGGTGTTGTACGTAGGTGTAGATGGAGAATTTGTGTGCTCTGAACCCGATATTTTTCCCACCCTGTGCCTGTTGTGTGTTGAGGACGTCTAAGAAAGTGTGTTTGTCTACTTTGTTGTGGTGTTTGTTCAAGCGATTGAGTGGTCTTGAATATGATATAGATAGAAGGATGTGGCCGGGATGGCTTCAACATAATATTTTGTGTTTGGTCTGTTTAATTGGGCGTTTGTGATAATGTCGGTGTCTTGTAAGTTTGAGAGAAAAGACTTGAAATCTGTAATGTTGTTGACTAAGTGGTTGATCTAACACACAACTATTATTATTTGAGGCATGAAAGAAACGGAGGTCATTTGTTTCTCTGTGTCTCAAAACTACGTGGTGACTGAAGTTAATCTTGAATCTTTTTGTCTGTTGTGTAAAGACAGGAAGCAAAAGACTTTCCCATTCAATTCTTTGGCTATTATGGAAAAAAGTGAAAGTCGATAAATATTTATGTTTATTGGAATGTGTCTTGATCGCACTCCAATTCTGTGTATATATTTCTTTAATGTCAGCCTGTAAGTCTCGTAAGCTGTCTTCTTCAGACGTCAAGCGGGGTTTTTTGATATGGGGTTGGGTATTGATCATGGGGCGTTTCTTGGTCTGACCTGTTTTTGGTGGGTGAGATGGGGTGGGGCTTGTTGAATAGGGGGCTCTTGGTAGTGTGGAAGTTGTTGTGGTGGTAGAGACCGCCATAGATGCTGAATCTGTTATGGCACCGGCTGGTGGTGTCTGTTGGTGCGTTGAGTCTGTTGTTGTGACACCTGATGCTAGTACGCGGTCATTATGGTGCGGTGGTATTGGTGGGTTCTGCGGTGTTGCGGCGGTGTCTGCTGCTGTTGAAGAGGTGTGTTGGTGTTTTCTGTGGATGCGTAGATTGTCAAGGCGGGTAAAGTTTTTATTGCAGACCTCACATACTAGTAGAGTCAGCGAGTGCCTGCTCTTGCTGTGTCGTAATAGGTCGGCGCGGCGGGTGAAAGTCTCCCCACATCTGCTACATATTATGTTGTTTTGTACCACTGATGTGTCTGTCTGTTCCATGCTGGAAACAGGTCTATGTTTATTCTCTATGTGACGTTTCAGCGTATCGGGTCTGGTAAATACTAAACCACAGAAAGCGCACTCATGATTGTGGCGGTCGTGGGCTGTGGCCATATGCCGAGTAAGATCATGACCTCGCTTGAAAACAGACTGGCAGCGTAAACAGGCATAGCCCCGTCGTTGAGTTGACTCCATCTGTGAAAAGAGGAACAAAAAGACGTTAGACACACATAAATAAAAATAAAGACATGTAAAGAGAGAGAGAGAGAGAGAGAGAGAGAGAGAGAGAGAGAGAGAAAGCGAGAAAGAGAGAGAGAGGAAGAGAGAAAGAGAGAGAGAGAATAAACAAGTAAATAAAACACAGACTTATAGGTATACACACGCCTACTCTGCCTTATAACTAGTCTTATTGTTTAGTCTGTTATCAAAGGAAAGAGGTGTTAACATATCAGAATGGTCCGCGCGCGCGCTGTGGCAAAAAAGATATGGATTTAAAACTCAGCCCGTTCGCGAGACAGTACCGAGTTGACCTGTCCTTTTTTAAAATAACGAAAATATAAGTATTTATTAAAGTGTATGTTAGTTTCAATCATGGAGTTAGCAAGGTGACTTAATGTAATATGTTGATTGTATTATCTCTATCTTTTTTCAGTGTGTTCAGTAGTGTGTAGTTCAGTATTGTTTTAAAAGCCATTACGCCCAAAACACGCTTTATTTTCTAAACAAATATGTTGTTCGAAGTCGGGTAAGCCCGTTTTTCACTATTATGGCTGGCTGGTTAGGTAGTTTGTAGTGACTCGGGTCCTTAGTTATTTTTAACGTAATATGTTTGTAGTTACTATGAGAAGTTTTTTATAGAAACAGCTTGTGAGTACAGAAATACGACTCGAGCGCATGTGTTGGGGAATCAAATCAATTTATCGATCTACCCAAACGTCTTTGCGATACATCCAAGCAAGTATTTGAAATAGACTATTAGTCCATACAAGTTTAGAGTGTTGTTATCAGAAAGTATTACAAGTTGTAAGTATCACGGATAATTTTTTCAAAACCCAAATATAATTCGCTTTCGCACGAGTTTAACAATAGACGAGAAACGTAGATAAGGTTTAAACTAAGGAATTTTTCTCACTACTATACCCACCACATAAAACATAAGTCGGATAATTCTTAACTTAGCTAAACCATACACACATGTAAGAATTTAACAAACAACTATTATTAAAATACCTATTAATCTAGACATATTAACTTTGAAACAGCCTTTACCAACACTGGCTAGCGAAAAAGCGAATACACAGACATGTCTTTTAAATAGAAAACAGATATTTAATACAACACACGGATAAGGAATAATAAGTTAGTCTCGGAGTTAACCTCTTAACAAAACACACAGATAAAAATAACAGAGATATTTATTTATATTTAACACCTTAATACAAAAACACGAAGACCGAAAACATAAACGAAAACAAACGAATACAACCAAAACAGATATTTTTAAAGATATTTATTGTATATATCCTAGCGAAAACAGCTATATAAAAATATTTATTTTTTATACATAAAGAAGTGTTATATATTTTAACTTCCTATTATTATTTTTATATTATTATAGGGAAAAACAGACGAATACACACATATACATATAATACATTTAGAACTTTGTATAGGGTTTTCTTCCAGTCTCTGAGTTAAGAAAATACGCCTTGGAAAAATGAAAACACAAACACATACCCAGATATTTTTTCCACAGAATACCCTTAAAAAGACACAGACATATATCTCTTAAAGGCCAGAGATATTTAACACAAAATACGAATAAAAACAGAATAACATACGTTTGGTGGTGAGCTGTTGCTTTTTCAGAAGTTTGATATGAGAAGGCTTTCACAACGTTTTTTTTTTTTTTTAGAGACGTTTCACACGGTCCAGGTCTGGTTAAAGAATGAGACATGTCTAAAACAATTCATGATTAAGACAATGACTTTCCAATAAAAGTAGTCCGAGCGTATGAATTTCGTGGTGGAGCCATAGTGGTTGTTGTGTAGAGATACTGTTTCAGAAAATAGTTCGCGCGCAAGCGCTTCGGCATGGTTTGGTCGATAAAAAACGTTATCATAACGTATGAACAGGAAAATGACCCCACCCTGTGTTTGAAACCAGAATCAATGACCCCACAAAAAAACATCACGCGTAAATTTCTGTTCACGTCACTCAAAACACAATTGAACAATAGTAGGAAATTTTATAAAAGAAAACATTCCTGCGTTCGTGTGCTCGAATCCCAGCTACTTCCACGCCAAGATTCACTTTTTTAAAATTTTTTATTTTTTTTTATTTATTTTTACAAGTGTTGGGATGTGGTGATAGGTTTTTATATTGTCTACCAATCGTGCCAAACAGGAGGCTACCATGGAAATATAGTACATTAAATAAATAGAAATATGTATGTGAGGTGATAGAAATATCCCGGCCGGGTTATAAAAACATGTCCTCTAGACGACATAAAATAAGCCCTCGATATGAAGAAATATGACCACCGGGCAAACAATATTACATTAGTAAGAGATAAGCAAAGAAATCTTCATCACGACAGTAAAGAGACAGGAAACAAGATGGGCAGGGCATAATCAGAAAAAACTCTGAAGTGGTAACCACCAGAGACACAGTTTTGTTCCATTGAAAACGATCAAGCTGTTAAACCCCTTGATTGCCGTGATGATTTCTTCCTTTTCCGTGGAATGTTTGTATTAACAGCTTGATCGTTTTTCAGCTTGATCGATTTTTTTTGAACATTGAACTGTGCCTCTGGTGGTTCCTTGTTCAGAATTTTTCTGATATGCCCTGCCCATCTTGTTTCCTGTCTCTTTACTGCCGTGATGAGATTTCTTTGCTTATCTCTTACTAATGTAATATTGTTTGCCCGGTGGTCATATTTCTATCATATCGAGGGCATATTTATGTCGTCTAGAGGACATATTTCTATAACCCGACCGGGATATTTCTATCACCTCACATGCATATTTCTATTTATTTAATGTACTATATTTCCATGCTAGCCTCCTGTTTGGCACGATTGGAAGACAATATAAAAACCTATCAACGCATCTCCCACTTGTAAAATAAAATAAAAATAAAATAAAAAATTTAAAAAAAAGAAATCTTAAGTAGCTGGGATTCGAGCACACGAACGCAGGAATGTTTCTTTTATAAATTTCCTACTATTGTTCGATTGTGTTTTGCCCTAGTGACGTGAACAGAAATTTACGCGTGATGTTTTTTGTGGGGTCATTGATCTGGTTTCAACCCAGGGTGGGGTCAATTTTCCTGTTCATACGTTATGATAACGTTTTTATCGACCAAACCATGCCGAAGCGCTTGCGCGCGAACTATTTTCTGAAACAGTATCTCTACACAACAACCACTATGGCTCCACCACGAAATTCATACGCTTGGACTACTTTTATTGGAAAGTCATTGTCTTAATCATGAATTGTTTTAGACATGTCTCATTCTTTAACCAGACCTGGACCGGTGAACGTCTCTAAAAAAAAAAACGTTGTGAAAGCCTTCTCATATCAAACTTCTGAAAAAGCAACAGCTCACACCAAACGTATGTTATTCTGTTTTTTAGTATTTTGTGTTAAATATCTCTGGCCTTTAAGAGATATATGTCTGTGTCTTTTTAAGGGTATTCAGTGGAAAAATATCTGGGTATGTTTTGTGTTTGTTTTCATTTTTCCTGTTTATTTTCTTAACACTCAGAGACTGGAAGAAAAACCTATACAAAGTTCTAAATGTATTATATGTATATGTGTGTATTCGTCTGTTTTTTCCTATAATAATATAAAAATAATAATAGGAAGTTTAAAAATATATAACACTTCTTTATGTATAAAAAATAAATATTTTTGTATAGCTTGTTTTCGCTAGGATATATACAATAAATATCTTTAAAAATATCTGCCATTCGTTTGTTTTCGTTTATGTTTTCGTCTTCGTGTTTTTGTATTAAGTGTTGTTAAATATAAATAAATATCTCTTTTTCATCTGTGTGTTTTGTTAAATAATGACTAACTTATTATTCCTTATCCGTGTGTTGTATTAAATAGTTTTCTATTTAAAAGAATAATATTGCTTTTTCGCTAGCCAAATAAAGGCTTACAAAGTTAATATGTCTAGATTATAGGTATTTTAATAATAGTTGTTTGTTAAATTCTTACATGTGTGTATGGTTTAGCTAAGTTAAGAATTATCCGACTTATTTTTTATGTGGTGGGTGTAGTAGTGAGAAAAATTCCTTAGTTTAAACCTTATCTACGTTTCTCATCTATTGTTAAACTCGTGTGAAAGCAAATTATATTTGGGTTTTGAAAAATTATCCGTGGTACTTACAACTTGTAATACTTCCTGATAACAACACTCTAAACTTGTATAGACTAATAGTCTATTTCAAATACTTGCTTGGATGTAGCGCAAAGATGTTTGGGTAGATCGATAAATTGATTTGATTCCACAACACATGCACTCGAGTCGTATTTCTGTACTCACAAGCTGCTTCTATAAAGAACTTCTCATAGTAACTACAAACATATTACTTTAAAAATAACTAAGGACCCGAGTCACTACAAACTACCTAACCAGCCCGTGAAAATTAGACAACATAATAGTTTAGAACACACGGAAAAAGATAGAGATAATACAATCAACATATTACATTAAGTCACCTTGCAATAACCATGATTGAAACTAACATACACTTTAATAAATACTTATATTTTCGTTATTTTAAAAAAGGACAGGTCAACTCGGTACTGTCTCGCGAACGGGCTGAGTTTTAAATCCATATCTTTTTTGCCACAGCGCGCGCGCGCGTGGACCGTTCTGATATGTTAACACCTCTTTCCTTTGATAACAGACTAAACAATAAGACTAGTTATAAGGCAGAGTAGGCGTGTGTATACCTATCTATAAGTCTGTGTTTTATTTACTTGTTTATTCTCTCTCTCTTTCTCTCTTCTTCTCTCTTCCTCTCTCTCTCTTTCTCTTCCTCTCTCTCTTTCTCTTTCTCTCTCTCTCTCTCTCTCTCTCTCTCTCTCTCTCTCTCTCTCATTACATGTATTTAATTTTATTTATGTGTGTCTAACGTCTTTTTGTTCCTCTTTTCACAGATGGAGTCAACTCAACGACGGGGCTATGCCTGTTTACGCTGCCAGTCTGTTTTCAAGCGAGGTCATGATCTTACTCGGCATATGGCCACAGCCCACGACCGCCACAATCATGAGTGCGCTTTCTGTGGTTTAGTATTTACCAGACCTGATACGCTGAAACTTCACATAGAGAATAAACATGGGTCCGGGTCAGCACAAAAAGACACATCAGTGGCACCAAACAACATAATATGTATCCGATGTGGACAGCCTTTCACCCGCCGTGCCGACCTATTACGACACAGCAAGAGCAGGCACTCGCTGACTCTACTAGTATGTGAGGTCTGCAATAAAAACTTTACCCGCCTTGACAATCTACGCATCCACAGAAAACACCAACACACCTCTTCAACAGCAGCAGACACCGCCGCAACACCGCAGAACCCACCAATACCACCGCACCATAATGACCGCGTACTAGCGTCAGGGGTCACAACAACAGACTCACCGCACCAACAGACACCACCAGCAGGTGCCAGAACAGATTAAGCATCTATGGCGGTCTCTACCACCACAACAACTTCCACACTACCAACAGCCCCCTATTCAACAAGCCCCCCCCCATCTCACCCACCAACAACCGGTCAGTCCAAGAAACGCCCCATGATCAATACCCACCCCCATAAAAAAAAAACCCGCTTGACGTCTGAAGAAGACAGCCTACGAGACTTACAGGCTGACATTAAAAAATATATACACAGAATTGGAGTGCGATCAAGACACATTCCAATAAACATAAATATTTATCGACTTTCACTTTTTTCCATAATAGCCAAAGAATTGAATGGGAAAGTCTTTTGCTTCCTGTCTTTACACAACAGACAAAAAGATTCAAGATTAACTTCAGTCACCACGTAGTTTTGAGACACAGAGAAAAATGACCTCCGTTTCTTTCATGCCTCAAATAATAATAGTTGTGTGTTAGATCAACCACACTTAGTCAACAACATTACAGATTTCAAGTCTTTTCTCTCATACTTACAAGACACCGACATTATCACAAACGCCCAATTAAACAGACCAAACACAAAATATTATGTTGAAGCCATCCCGGCCACATCCTTCTATCTATATCATATTCAAGACCACTCAATCGCTTGAACAAACACCACAACAAAGTAGACAAACACACTTTCTTAGACGTCCTCAACACACAACAGGCACAGGGTGGGAAAAATATCGGGTTCAGAGCACACAAATTCTCCATCTACACCTACGTACAACACCGCAACGCCATATCTTACTTTTACATAAAACGACAGGTACACCCCGACAACGTCACCACCTCACCCCTCAACATTTAAACTGTCTGTACGCATACACACAGATACCTACAGGTATATACAACACCTCTATTTCTTACGACATGACGACAATGTGACGACACATATCCCTCAAGGTCTGGCCTGTACCCCTGTGATAATGTATAAAAAATCTGTGATATACATACATCTACCTATATATATACGTATTATTGTACATTCATATGTGAAAATATCAATGTTTGATAATGTTAAAAAATACTGTCTTTCCTATATAATTATATATTCATTTGATAAAAAATTACTGCATAATGTACATTTTGTAAAAAATACTATATATATATACATGCTCCTGTTTGATACCACAAAAACACTATTGAATATAAAATAAAAACTATATTAACTAAAACGCCTTTTTGTTACCTATATCGTCCGTTGTTTGTCTAAATGTTGTATAACTATTCGTCTAACTGTTTGTATAACTGTTCGTAAATGTATATCTAAATATATCATCTAATTGTTCGTATAACTATTCGTATAACTGTTTGTCTATATCTAAATGTATATGTCAATAAATATCATCTTCCTATTGTCTAAATATATCTCCCAATTATATGTATATATCGTCTAACTATCGTCTTCCTATTGTCTAAATATATCTCCCTATTATATGTATATATCGTCTAACTGTTCGTATAACTGTTGTAAAATATGTCTATATGTAAAATAAACAATACACAACAATACCGTGACGTACTTTCGATGGTAGACCTAGTGCAGGTCTCTAACACTTCACTCCCATATATATATATGATGATGATGATGATGACATAACCAGCGGCCATGGGACAAAGCCCTTTGGCACTGTAAAGCTGGGGTGTCTGTGGACTTTCCTACCAACCCGGTCAGAAGCTAATCAGCATCATAGCTCCTTCCCATCCACAGAGGGTTCGTTATGCAGACGAAACGCTTGCCC
This sequence comes from Oreohelix idahoensis, assembly GCA_024509875.1. Classification (NCBI taxonomy): domain Eukaryota; kingdom Metazoa; phylum Mollusca; class Gastropoda; order Stylommatophora; family Oreohelicidae; genus Oreohelix; species Oreohelix idahoensis. Next base: position 93,031 of record JAMPIV010014256.1, read on the forward strand.
CCACATATATATATATATATATATATATATATATATATATTGTATATACAACAATTAAAATACACGCACACAATAACCCATACACCAACACACCCCACTATACATCGTCATCCTCCCCCTCGCAAAAAAACAATACCCGCTTCCTTAAAAAATCCATTAGTAATCTAAGTCCCTGTTATCGATTTTTATATTTTCCTCTTTAACTCAAGTATTCTTTTAAAAGAGATCATTAACTATATATTTCTATCTAACACTTCACTCCTGCATCATACATACAACCACCAGCTACACCCCAGCACACACCCATGAGACATCACCGCCAGCCAAAAAGCAATACCCGTTCCCTTAAAAAACCCCTTAGTAACCTAAGCCACCGTCACCACAGATGCATCCTGACAACGTCACCACATCTCCGTATATATGAATGTATATATGTGTGTATATATGTCTAAACAAACACACCAATACACTACCAACACAATACTTCACACAAAAATCCACCCTAACCCACCCCGCCAGCTACATCGTCACCCACGCCAGCCCAAAAAAGGCACTTCAAAAACCCTCTTAGTAACCCAACATTATCGATTTTTTAAATTTTCCGTGATTATCGATTTTTTATATATATATTGTCTAAGTATTTTGTATACACAACACCATTATCGTATATTACTATATAAAAAGTCATACGTCTGATCGTCAGAGGAAGCCTCGCCGCTAAAATATATCGCTATATAAAAAGTCATGCGCCGCCGCCTGAATACTAATCGTTTTTTTTTTTTCCTTGCTATATAAAAGTCATGCGCCGCCGCCTGAATACTAACCGTTTTTTTTTTCTTGCTATATAAAAGTCATGCGCCGCCGCCTGAATACTAATCGTTTTTTTTTTCTTGCTATATAAAAGTCATGCGCCGCCGCCTGAATACTAACCGTTTTTTTTTCCTTGCTATATAAAAGTCATGCGCCGCCGCCTGAGAACGCCTGAAATCGATCGGAGTATTTTGCTATATAAAAGTCACACGCCGCCGCCTGAATACTAACCGTTTTGCGCATACCCTACTACTCATAGTACTGTCCATTAACTGTGTTGCCACGAATCAGATAATCTTTCAAAAAGACACCTTAGCCATCCCAAAAAAAATTGGCGTTTTTGTTCTACATGAGTCTCCAAAGAATTTTTTGACTGTGCAACTGTTGCCAGTTTGCTTCCTGTTCAAGTCAACAGTCGCGGAACCCAGCGTGCAACACACTTTTCTCATGTTCAGTCTGTTGGTGGTTCTTATCATTTAGTTTTACTCTACTAGCCTATTCTCCACAATTGTCATTTTTCGGATCCTTCAATGATTTTCTTCACATCGTCGTGTCCATTTTCATCATTGCACTCTGAGGCTGGTCTACCAGATCTTGGCAGATCAGCAACATTTGAGCGGCCGCACTTAAACTGTTGACACCAGTTTTTTTACAGAAGTATATGAAGGACAAGAATCACGAAACACTGGTTCTATCTCCCTGTGTATTTCTTTAGGTGATTTTCCCTGAAACATCAGAAATTTTATCACAGTTCTGGCCTCCTTCTTTTCCATTGTTTTGTCAAATCTTTGGAGCAGCAGATCTGGTCAATAGGGTACATTGCGCCGTGTACCGTAGCGGGAAAACCCATTGAAGAAACAAACGCGTACTTCACACATTCAATGCAAATATGATAAACTTTAAATGTGCCAAGTTTCATCTTCCTTCTGTGACTCCTTCATGGTCAGGCCCAAGACTTATGTCAATCCCCTTGTATAAAATAAGGTGGGAATGGCTTCATTAAGGTAAAGTACATAATGAACATAATGGAGGGTATGGTACCTGGAGGGCGAGGCAGGGGCCGACCAAGACGACGGTGGACACAGGACATTGAAGACACCTTGAACATGACACTGGAGGAGGCAGGCGGGCTGGCTAGAGATCGAGAGTCTTTCAGGCGGGCTGTGATGAGAGCGACGTTCTGCAAAGGACATGCTACACGATGATGACATAATGAACTTAGGTAGTCGTTCCTTTTTTACACCTACAGTGTAGAGGTAGTCACCCTTTTTTAAATATGGGTGTTATGATGGCATCCCCCAACCCTTTGGTATGGTCTTTGGCACCAGCCTGCCTGTAGGGCCCTCAGGAGTAATAGGTTGCCTGCAGCTTCCATGTACTTAGCTATTTATAGTGTTATACCATCATGCTCTGCTGCTTTGCTCGCCTTGATTTTCTTCAATGCTACGTTAAGTTCTTCCATCTTGATGCCAGTTTCACCACCATTGGTTTTCCTCTTCTGTAATACTGTTTATCAGTTCTGAAGCTTAACCTTACTCATCACCAAAGAGCTATGATAAATATCCAGCTTTCCCTCTATGGTTTCTTGTAATCATAACAAGAAATAATGAACTGCTAATATAAATTGTTTCTTATTTTAAAGGGACGGGTGTATGATAGTTAGCGGTGGCGTGTCAATCTAATCAAGGATGTTTATTCAAACAACAAGGCCATCTGCATGGCCCAGTGACTAGCGGGTCTCTGTTTTCAACACAGCTCCAGCAACGAGCAACTGTCTCCTGAGCTCAATATTAACTTCCTAAACATAAAGCTATATACTTTATTGAAAAACGAATTATACGCGAAAGAGGTGGCAATCGCTCCGAACAATTAATATTCTAATATTCAATTATGATAAAAATCTTCTTCTTCCTTGTTCACCTTTTGTTTTCAGGGCTGTTAGCGTTGCACTATGTTGTGCGCATAACGGCCCAGTTCATCCCGTCTGCAGCATGCATTTATTTGGCACTGCTTCCCTAGCCTTTGATTTTCCGTAACCTCCCTGGATGCAGCAGTTGTTTAAATCAGAAGTTCACGACCGTTTTTCGCTCATGGACCCCTTCTGAGTCTCATGTAATTCTGTGATCCCCCTCATAGTCGCTGTTAGCTGTAGCACAGCACTTTACCATCTTACTGTGCCCACCGGGAAAGTCACGTGGCACACGTTGAGAACCACTGGTTTAAATCATAAAAAAGCAAAGAAAACCCAACAGAGACGAGTTTTAGAGATTCACTGTGTAAGTGTTGCTGCTATATGTGATAAACGTACAAGGCGACTAATATGAGGTTGTGTATGAGGCTGGTTACCTCGTCACATAAAACAAATTGTTACAGAAACGACCTCTGCAAGATCATGCCAATGTTTGGTGCAGGTTTCCTACAAGGGGACAAGCTGCAGTCGTGACTCCATGCTCCAGAAGGAGCTAAAAGAAAAATGACAATAATATGTACTTAAAAAATGTTGTCATACGTTTGACTTTCACAGAGCCGCGCTGGTGTAATGGTTACCACACTGCGCTGGCGATTGGGTGATCCAGGTTCGAGCCCTGGCGAAGACATTTGAAGAAGTATTGTCGACCGGGACTTGGACTGGAAAAATTTGAGCCCTGGCGAAGACATTTGAAGGAGTGTCGTCGACCAGGGACTGGAATAACCTGAACGGCTCCTGCGCCGACCCAGCTCTAATGGGTACCTCCGAAATCGGCGAATATCTGCCTGAATGGCGAGCGCACACCTGTCATTGTACAGGGGAAAAAAGGCATACTCACGTAAAATCAGTCTCAGGTTAGACATATTAACCTGAGATTTCACCTCGAGTAATAGCGGGCGTACGTGAAAATAAAATTTAAAAAATCTCACAGAATAAAAGTGGATGACCAGTTATCATTAATAAATAATTGTTCATATTGTAGACACATTTAATATGGATGCGAGTCATGGAAAATGACTACAACCCACAACAGGTAGCTCCAAACCTAAGAAATGTGGTATGTGAGGAAGGTGGTTAAAGTAGCAAGAAGAGACATGGTCAGCAACCAGACGATACATCAGGCCTCAAAACCCAGCCCCTGCAGACACAAGTGGAACAGTCCCAACTACGATGGTTTGGCCATGTATACATGAAGATAGGACACCGCGACAAATATGGGAAACTAAGAGCCAGGGATCCAGACCTCCAGGGTGGCCCACAGTTCGTTGGAGAACAACATCAGACAATCCCTGAAAGACAGAGGACTAGATTGGAACCAGGCCAGGAGAAAGACAATCGATAGAGTAGTATGGCGTTCTCTCTGGCAAACCTCCACACCCAAGGGTAGAAGAAGAAGGACTAAGTAAGTACGGAAGTTCACAAATTTATATTTTTGCGTATGAATAATATCTTCTTCTTCTTCGTACACTCTCAGACGTCAACTTGAATGTATTCAAAGAAAGCAATGGTCAGCATAAGGCTATTTCTATCTCCATAGAGGTGTGAAAGATATGAAGAATTATTGATTAAATGATACATGGCCATCCCCGTGCAAAACTTCATTGACAGAATCACATTAAAAGTCATTATACAGGGGCTATAATTAGGCATTCTTCACTTTCTGTTTCCTCTTCCTCGTTCACTTTCTGAAGTCGACTTGAAAAGGTTCAAAGATAGCAATGGTCGGCTTGAGGCTGTTGGTATATTCGTAGAGCTTTTCCAGGAACGGTAGCGGTGAAAGCCATATGTGCTTTCTCTGTTCCTCATATGTTGGATTCTCATATGTTGGGCATCTTTGAAGCAGATGTTCAGCAGTCATTTTATCGGATCCATAGTTACACTCATCGGTAGTTCCTATTTTTAGATTGTTGAATAGATGGTATCCCAATCTGTTGTGACTTGTGCGAAATCTTAAGATTACCACTTGTTCACTTCTGCTGAGTTGGTAATATGCATAATTTTGTTGTTATTGTGTGACTTGGATACTCTACTTGCCACTTGCCTCTGCTCTTGATACAACTCTTCTCCTCTTCATAAGTTATACTTGTGTCAAGTTGAAGTAGCTTTCCACCTTCCTTTGCCAGTCTGTCAGCCTCTTCACTTCCGGGATGTTGCAGTGAGATAGGATCCACTGTATCACAACTCTTGAACTGCTGACATAATTTATGGAGTGTTACTCTCAGGGCGGTATTATTCTGACAGTTCATCGCTGCTGTCACTGATAGAGCATCTGTGAAGAGATCTACATGTCTCTCAGAGCTTTCTTCTTTCATTAGGACCTTTGCTGCAATTTTTCAGGCCTCTGCCTCTGCTCTGAAGTTACTGGTTGCTGCTTAATGATGTTTAACACATGTGTATCTAAATAAGGTTCCCATGTATCATCTTTTAACTTCTTCTTCTTCGTTCGCCCTCATTCCACATTAATGACTAATAAAATCAGTAGTCAGCTAAAGGTTCCTGACATCTCCATACAGTTTTTCGTGGAGAGAAGTGGGTTATGCAATATACCACTTTGTTCACTGCTGTAAGTTGGGTAGGACTGGAGCAGATGTTCGGCTGTCATGGGGCTGGTGTCACAGGAGCAGACATCTGTTGGACCAATCCTATACTATGAAATAGATGGTACCGTTTTGGTACCTCAACCTATTTGGACGAGTACGTAAGTGGAAAATGCCCACAGGGTATCGCCTAGATAGCTAGCGATATGTATCATATTTTATGAGACCTGGGTGTTCTCTGTCCCATTTGGATATTTAAATATGGCTTTTATAGTTGTTTTAGCCATTTCATAAGTTGTCTCTATATCGTTTTGTTGCATGCCTCCCACTTCTTTAGCAAGTTTATCTGCCTCTTCGTTGCCTGGAATGTCTTTCAACTAATTTCATTAAATACAATAAATGAAATATTGCTACATGGGAGCCTAGCCTCGACTTGTTTTCGGGAGTTTCTAAAGAGACAGCGAAAGAATAAATTTACTGTACCCAGGACCGTTACCAGACTATTTTGCGTCCTAGGCAAGGCTAAGTACCTGCCCCCCCCCCCCCCCCCCCAAAAAAAAAAACACTTCTCACTCTCTTAACACACTGATACTCTACACTGCGCCTCTCTGAGGCCAGCGCCCTAGGCGGCCGCCTAATGGTAGCAGTGGCCCTGACTGTACCCTCAGGCATGTCGTACAAGGCTACTAATAGGAGGTTATGCATAGTGGGATTGGCAACATAATCAAATATCCACAAACCTACCGCTGCAAGAGCATGTGCATGCTTGATGGCGGGCTTCCTGCAAGGGGACCAGCTACAGTTGTGGCACCATCCTCCGTAAGGAATCGCAAAAGAAAAATGATGCTTACATGGGAGCCAATATTCGGTATCACCGAGTTAAAAGTCGTTATATGGGAAACTTTATTAGAAACAAAAGAGTTAAAGTCTGTTTCATTGGAATCTTTCATTAATTTGATTACGCTATTAATGTGTGCATGGGAGATAATTGATAAAGGGGAGATCATTTCTTTTTCTAAACAAAATGAGAGGAAAGCGGCAGATCCTCAGATCTTCTTCTTCTTCCTCGTTCGTCCTGATAAGGACGTTGGTTGCGTTGTGTCTGTTTACGCCGGAGCTGTGATATCTGCACCTTTCGGTCGACACATCCGACTTCAGCACGGCAGTTTTTGGGACCGCGTTTGCCTTCCCTCTGCGATCCCTACTCGCTCAGCCAGACTGCAGTGATGCAGACTGTTTCCAGGACCACCACGTGGAGGTGGAGTACGGTCTTAGTCAGCTCTGGTTCGCTGACTCTGATGCAAGCAGTCAAGCTATGGGTCGCTGACCGCATTCTCTATTGCTGCATCTTTGGGTCCCAGATCCTCAGATGAGTTTCATTTGCCTCTGCTTATCCGACATTTCTGCAGTGCAGTCTACTCGGTTCAACCTAATTTTTGCTTGAAATTAGGGGATGTAGTCAAACATTATTTTCCTTTGTGTATTTTAATTACATTATCATCATCATCAGCTGCCATCTCCACAACGAAGGTTGGCTGTAATGGATCTCCAACGTCTTCTGTCTCTTGTCTTGGTGGTGCACTCTAATAGACTCTTTCTTGTCCAACTCTTGATGTTATCTTCCCACTTATATCGCTGGCTTCCCCTTGCACGTTTGCCTTCAACTCTCCCTTCTGTTATAGTATTCAGTAAGGTATTATATCTTCTTATATGGCCAAACTTTTTTAGTTGCCTAATTTTGATCTCCTTTATTAATTCAAAACCGCATCATTTGTTTATTTACAACAGTGTTGTTAACAATAGATTGTATTTGTTGTGATCTTTGACGTCGTCATTTGTTTATTTACAACAGTGTTGTTAACAATAGATTGTATTTGTTGTGATCTTTGACGTCATCATTTGTTGTTTATTTGTTTCACTTTGAATATCTACAGTATATTCTTTGTTGAGCGGGAAGTGGCTGAGTGGTTAAAACGCTTTCTTCTTGAGGCAAAGTTACCAGTTTCGAAACTAGATAGCGTCACGCTCCTGTCTACCCAGCTGTAAATGGGTACCTGTCATAAACTGTAGCATGGATGTCGGTTGCTTTACCCACCTGAGGCTAGATTTGTTATGTGATGCTTGAGTGAAAGTGAGTGAAGTTAAGCTTGGTATTGGTAGCAGCCGAGTAGTGTTGTTAAGATCACGTGTGACAGGTGTTATGAGCGAGGTGGTATCTGAATGCTGGTCTTCGGTGAAAGGGTCGTGTTGTAGCGGGTAGTCGAGTCAGACTCGAGCAAGGAAATTAACATTACTTTTAGTTCGGACGGCAAAGTGTGACAGTGAAGGCAGATAGTTCGTGTTGAGATAGAGTTGTGAGTGCTCCTTTGAGCCTTTTGGCATATAGAGAGATATGTAAGACTGTCATAGATTTTCCACACGAACATAGTGTTCTATGATGTGCATGGTACATATTCGTTATTTCTGTGATTCACGACCAAAGTCGTATTCTGCGTATATTATGTTTCATATTCTGGAGATTTATTATAAAGTTATAGGATATCGTACCTTCGTGTCTGATACATAAATAACTATGAATGACACTGCAATCGATGAATCATCAAGGCTAAGATTGCTGTAATTCGGCATCAAACGTAAGACCAGCAGGGATGGACGTATGAGAGGATGCATCCGCCGTGTATACAACCAGTGCGCAACAGGAACAATTAGCATTCATACCCTTCGACATTTGCTGCGGGAGACTGAGCACCTATGTGTTTGCCCGGAGTGCAATGACGTCGATCCTGAATAACAAGAACAGCACACACATAAAGGTATGTTTCAGGAGTGAGAAATAAAGAAGTAGAAACAGTACCGGTACTGTTATTGTTAATCAGAATCGACCTCACTGCACTCTGGGCAAACCCATAGGTGCTCAGTCTCCCTCAGCAAAAATACCGAAGAGTATGAATGCTAATTGTACCTGTAGCACGCTGGTTGTACATACGACGGATGTATGCTCTCTCTCTTTCTGCTAATCCCACGTTTGATGCCAAACTCCAACAATCTTAGCCTTGTTGATTCATCCCTTGCAGTGTCATTATCCAGCAGGCGATCATTAATTGCCCGTTGTATCTCTCCCTTATCCATGTCCAGTGTCCCCACTATGGGTGCTCTCGAGGCCAGTCTGTCAGCTCTCGCATTGCCACGTACCCCTGCATGACCAGAACAGTAGAGCCACACCAGTTCTTGAAGACTTGAGGATTCTATTGATGTTTTTCCATTCCTGCCGCAGCCATCCGTTCTGAACTTTCCGCAGCAAGGCTTGAGAGTCTGACAATATAACTGCCCTGTTGATGGAGTTTCAGACAGCCACCTCAGTGCTGCAGTAACTGCCTTTACCTAACTATTTAATGTGGACAACGGGAGCCGCGCTGGTGTAGTGGTTACCAAACTGCGCTGGCGACCGGGTGACCCGGGATCAAACCCGGCCGAGGACATTTGAAGATTTTTCGTCGACCGGGATTTGGACTGGATTAAATCGAGCCCTGGCGATGACATTTGAAGCAGTGTTGTCGACCAAGGACTGGCGGCTCCTGAGCCGACCCAGCTCTAATGGGTACCTCCGAAATCGGCGAGTATCTGCCAGAATGGCGAGGGACACCTGTCTCTGTACAAGAAAAAAAGGGATACTCACGTAAAAATCAGTCTCAGGTTAGAAATACTAACCTGAGATTTCGCCTCGAGTAATAGCGAGCGTAAGCAAAAAAAAAAAAAAAATGTGGACAACGAGCAATGTTTCTTGTTGCAGAAGTACTGTTATTGTGTTAACCCAGTGTAGCACTTGACAGTATCCAATTCTGCTGTTGAGTTAAGGAAGGCAAGGGCAGCCATGAAAATGGAATCTGGTCAGCCAACATGATTGTTTTGAGGTTCAATCTTCTGGTATTTTTTAAACATCCTTATTCGCTTTTGTTTTCCCTTATAAATACTACTTTAGAATGGCCTTGCTTTGAGTATTTTGTAATTTTTTGTCTTTTAGGTTATGCTTTACGTCGTGTTTATTACATGTTACTTATTTTTGAAATTATGTGGAAGGGAAGTGGTCACCCGACCTAATAAAGCTGAGACTTTATATAGTGTAGTCTCAAACATTTCACTCCCCTATGGCAGTATATGCTATGAGACTACCTTTACCTTTTTCATTTCATTCACAACCCTCCACTCCCACAGGAGCATAGGCCTTCAACAAACACATGCCAAGTCCTCCTGTCACGTGCCATCATCTCAAGTTCTTTCCACGTTCTCCTCATCATTTTCACCTCTGTTTCCAGCTCTCTTCTCCATGTGCTTCTTGGTCTACCTCTGCCTCTCTTGCCCTGGGGGTTCCAGAACAAGGACTGCCTTGTAATGCTATCAACAGGTTTTCTCAGTGTGTGTCCAATCCATCGCCATCTTCTCATCTCTTGTTCCACTGGCACTTGTCTAGTTCTTGTCCTCAGTTCCACGTTGGTAACCTTGTCATACCATTTCAATCCCTCTATTCTACGCAAGCACCCATTTATGAAAGTCTGTAGCTTTTTGGTTGTTGTCTTTGTTGTTCTCCATGTCTCAGAGCCATACAATAGGACTGACTTCACATTTGAGTTGAAGATTCTTATTTTCGTGTTGGATCCTATTTCTCTTGATCTCCATATATTTCCCAATGCAATGAAAGCTCCTCTTGCCTTTTGTATTCTTATTTTGATATCGCTGTCTGTCCCTCCAACTTTGTCTATATTGCTGCCAAGATATGTGTACGATTCTACATCTTGTATTGGTGAAATAAAGAAAGTAATAAACAGTAAAACGGTACTGTTTCTTCAAGTTCAACCCTGTTATCATTACCTGCATTTATTCTCATTATTTTTGTCTTTTCCCTGGGTATTTTCAGACCCAACTGCCGTGACCTCTCATCGAGTGTTTTCAATTTGTTCTGCATCTGATTACGGTTATGGGACAGAAGAGCCAAGTCATCAGCAAAATCCAAATCATCCAACTGCTTAGTCAGAGTCCACTGGATTCCATTTCTGTTGTGTGTTGTCGATGATCTCATAACCCTTTACCTTTTTACTTATTATAATACATACTGTATGACCTTCTTCTATCACAGACTGTAAACTGCCTCCAGAAATCTCATCATGCGGTGCAGCCGTCCAAAGATACTACTATAATCCCAATAGCCAGAACTGTGAGAAATTTACTTACGGCGGTTGTCAAGGAAACAAGAACCGGTTCTCTTCCATACAAGATTGTTTAGATGTTTGCAAGAATAATCATACACTTGGTAATAGAGGACCTGCTAGGCTAAAACCTGGTGGCAGGAATAGAACCTTAGCAAAGTCAAATTACGATTTTTGCCCGGCTGATAAACTAGCGAGTCTAATCAACAACGTTAGGAAAATAATCGGACTTAGACCTTTGAAACAGAGACCGTCTTGCAAGAATAACTCCAGGAATGATTGTTTACGACAACCAGAAACTGGCCCTTGTCGTGCCAACGAACGCAAATTTTATTACAATGTCTCAACTGGAACATGTGAAGCATTTATATATGGCGGCTGTCTGGGGAACGGAAACATATTTGACACACGGCAAAAATGTCAAGAGAGATGTAAAGACATAACTCCCCCTTCTGGGTCTAAAGATGCCTGCATTCTTCCACCAGAAACTGGGATTTGCAGAGCGTATGTTCCACAGTTCTTTTACAATGCTACGTCACAAATGTGTGAAGAATTTATTTATGGTGGTTGCGGAGGAAATGATAACAAGTTTAATACACAACAAGACTGCCAAGAGAGGTGCAATGGAACACTACCACCATCTGAGTCCAATAATACATGCATTCTGCCTCCAGAAACTGGACCATGTCGAGCTGCTATACCTAAATTTTACTACAATGCTTCTACTGGAACATGTGAAGAATTCATTTATGGTGGTTGTCAAGGAAATGACAACCGATTTGATACTCAAGAAGCATGTCTAGGGGTATGCCAAAACACATCTCCACCGACTGGTTACAATCTATGCTTTCTTCCTGCAGAAACTGGGCCATGTCGAGCGTACATTCCACAATACTTTTACAATACAACTTCCAGAACATGTCAGCAGTTCATTTATGGTGGTTGTCAAGGAAATGACAACAGATTTGAAACAGAGGTTGAGTGTCAAAACCAGTGCCGGGATATAGAACCTATATCCTCACGTGACTTGCCTGCAGTATGTAGTCTTCCGGCTGTATCTGGAATGTGTTTGGCCTACTTTGAGAAGTTTTTCTTCAACATCACTTCTGGAAAATGTGAGATGTTTGTCTATGGAGGATGTGGTGGAAATGGCAACAGATTTGATTCTGAAACAAACTGTGAAAGAAAATGTAGTGTTCCAACTTCGCCAGCGTCTGAAAGCCTTTGTCTGCAACAGCCAGAGACTGGACCTTGCAAAGCTCTGATTCCTAGATTTTATTATAACGCTACTAAAGGCATGTGTGAAGAGTTTATTTATGGTGGTTGTGGAGGAAATGACAACAGATTTGATACACAACAAGATTGCCAAGAGAGATGCAACAAAACACAAACACCATCTGGCTCCAATAATACATGCACTCTGCCTCCAGAAACTGGGCCATGTCGAGCTGCTATGCCTAAATTTTACTACAATGCTTCTACTGGAACGTGTGAAGAATTCATTTATGGTGGTTGTCAAGGAAATGACAACAGATTTGATACTCAAGAAGAATGTCAGTCAAGATGTAACAGCACATCTCTACCACCTAGTTCCAATAATACATGCTTCCTGCCTCCAGAAAGTGGACCTTGTTATGCCTACATTCCACAATACTTCTACAATGCTACTTCTCAAATGTGCGAGTCTTTCATTTACGGTGGCTGTCGTGGGAATGACAACAGATTTGAAACACAAAAAGATTGCGAAGAGCGATGTAATAAAACACTACCACCACCTGCGTCCAGTTATACTTGCTTCCTTCCTCCAGAAACTGGGGATTGCCGAGCTGCTATACCTAAATTTTACTACAATGCTTCCACTAGAACATGCGAAGAATTCATTTATGGTGGTTGTCAAGGAAATGACAACCGATTTGATACTCAAGAAGAATGTCTAGGGGCATGCCAAAACACATCTCCACCGACTGGTTACAATCTATGCTTTCTTCCTGCAGAAACTGGGCCATGTCGAGCGTACTTTCCACGATACTTTTATAATACAACTTCCAGAATGTGTGAGCAGTTCATTTATGGTGGTTGTCGAGGAAACGACAACAGATTTGAAACAGAGGTTGAGTGTCAAAACCAGTGCCGGGATACAGAACCTATATCCTCACGTGACTTGCCTGCAGTATGTAGTCTTCCGGCTGTATCTGGCATGTGTTTGGCCTACTTTGAGAAGTTTTTCTTCAACATCACTTCTGGAAAATGTGAGATGTTTGTCTATGGAGGATGTGGAGGAAATGGCAACAGATTTGATTCTGAAACAGACTGTGAAACAAAATGTAGTGTTCCAACTTTGCCTGTGTCTGAAAGCCTTTGTCTGCAACAGCCAGAGACTGGACCTTGCAAAGCTCTGATTCCTAGATTTTATTATAACGCTACTAAAGGCATGTGTGAAGAGTTTATTTATGGTGGTTGTCAAGGAAATGACAACAGATTTGATACACAACAAGATTGCCAAGAGAGATGCAACAAAACACTAACACCATCTGGCTCCAATAATACATGCACTCTGCCTCCAGAAACTGGGCCATGTCGAGCTGCTATGCCTAAATTTTACTACAATGCTTCGACTGGAACATGCGAAGAATTCATTTATGGTGGTTGTCATGGAAATGACAACCGATTTGATACTCAAGAAGAATGTCTAGGGGCATGCCAAAACACATCTCCACCGACTGGTTACAATCCATGCTTTCTTCCTGCAGAAACTGGGCCATGTCGAGCGTACATTCCACGATACTTTTATAATACAACTTCCAACACGTGTGAGCAGTTCATTTATGGTGGTTGTCAAGGAAACGACAACAGATTTGAAACAGAGGTTGAGTGTCAAAACCAGTGCCGGGATACAGAACCTATATCCTCACGTGACTTGCCTGCAGTATGTAGTCTTCCGGCTGTATCTGGCATGTGTTTGGCCTACTTTGAGAAGTTTTTCTTCAACATCACTTCTGGAAAATGTGAGATGTTTGTCTATGGAGGATGTGGAGGAAATGGCAACAGATTTGATTCTGAAACAGACTGTGAAACAAAATGTAGTGTTCCAACTTTGCCTGTGTCTGAAAGCCTTTGTCTGCAACAGCCAGAGACTGGACCTTGCAAAGCTCTGATTCCTAGATTTTATTATAACGCTACTAAAGGCATGTGTGAAGAGTTTATTTATGGTGGTTGTCAAGGAAATGACAACAGATTTGATACACAACAAGATTGCCAAGAGAGATGCAACAAAACACTAACACCATCTGGCTCCAATAATACATGCACTCTGCCTCCAGAAACTGGGCCATGTCGAGCTGCTATGCCTAAATTTTACTACAATGCTTCGACTGGAACATGCGAAGAATTCATTTATGGTGGTTGTCAAGGAAATGACAACCGATTTGATACTCAAGAAGAATGTCTAGGGGCATGCCAAAACACATCTCCACCGACTGGTTACAATCTATGCTTTCTTCCTGTAGAAACTGGGCCATGTCGAGCGTACTTTCCACAATACTTTTACAATACAACTTCCAGAACGTGTGAGCAGTTCATTTATGGTGGTTGTCGAGGAAACGACAACAGATTTGAAACAGAGGTTGAGTGTCAAAACCAGTGCCGGGATACAGAACCTATATCCTCACGTGACTTGCCTGCAGTATGTAGTCTTCCGGCTGTATCTGGCATGTGTTTGGCCTACTTTGAGAAGTTTTTCTTCAACATCACTTCTGGAAAATGTGAGATGTTTGTCTATGGAGGATGTGGAGGAAATGGCAACAGATTTGATTCTGAAACAGACTGTGAAACAAAATGTAGTGTTCCAACTTTGCCTGTGTCTGAAAGCCTTTGTCTGCAACAGCCAGAGACTGGACCTTGCAAAGCTCTGATTCCTAGATTTTATTATAACGCTACTAAAGGCATGTGTGATGAGTTTATTTATGGTGGATGTCAAGGAAATGACAACAGATTTGATACACAACAAGATTGCCTAGAGAGATGCAACAAAACACTAACACCATCTGGCTCCAATAATACCTGCACTCTGCCTCCAGAAACTGGGCCATGTCGAGCTGCTATGCCTAAATTTTACTACAATGCTTCGACTGGAACATGCGAAGAATTCATTTATGGTGGTTGTCAAGGAAATGACAACCGATTTGATACTCAAGAAGAATGTCTAGGGGCATGCCAAAACACATCTCCACCGACTGGTTACAATCTATGCTTTCTTCCTGTAGAAACTGGGCCATGTCGAGCGTACTTTCCACAATACTTTTACAATACAACTTCCAGAACGTGTGAGCAGTTCATTTATGGTGGTTGTCAAGGAAATGACAACAGATTTGATACTCAAGAAGAATGTCAGTCAAGATGTAACAGCACATCTCTACCACCTAGTTCCAATAATACATGCTTCCTGCCTCCAGAAAGTGGACCTTGTTATGCCTACATTCCACAATACTTCTACAATGCTACTTCTCAAATGTGCGAGTCTTTCATTTACGGTGGCTGTCGTGGGAATGACAACAGATTTGAAACACAAAAAGATTGCGAAGAGCGATGCAATAAAACACTACCACCATCTGGGTCTAGTAATACTTGCTTCCTTCCTCCAGAAACTGGACCTTGTCGAGCTGCTATACCTAAATTTTACTACAATGCTTCCACTGGAACATGTGATGAGTTTACTTATGGTGGCTGTTTGGGCAATGACAACAGATTTGATACTCAAGAAGAATGTCTAGGGGCATGCCAAAACACATCTCCACCGACTAGTTAAAATCCATGATTTCTTCCTGCAGAAACTGGGCCATGTCGAGCGTACATTCCACGATACTTTTACAATACAACTTCTAGAACATGTCAGCAGTTCATTTATGGTGGTTGTCAAGGAAATGACAACAGATTTGATACAGAACAAGACTGCTTAGACAGATGCCAAGATACTCCTCCACTAAATGTATCCAAGAATTTCTGCAATAATCCTCCAGACAGTGGACCTTGCTATGCATTTATTCCAAAATACTTTTATAACACAACTCAATCGTGCGAGACCTTCATGTACGGCAGCTGTAGAGGAAATAGCAAGAGATAGCAGACTGTCAGGGAAACTGCAGTGTGCAGTCAAACCAAATCTTTCCTTAAAACAAATACATTTAGAATTATTACAGGGGAAAATAAGTCTTACTGTAGACAGAATCAAAATGTATATACTATTATTTCCTCTTTTGTTTATGGATGGTACAATCCTGAGAATTGTTACAGTGTTTGAATATTCATAAGTGTCAAGCTTATGTAGCCTGTTAAACTTTGAAGGGAATGAACAGTGTTTAATTAGGCTGAAAATAGATATTGATTTGGAGATGGAATGTTTCAGGTAATAACCCCCACCCCGGTTGTTCATTAACTCTTTCTTTCCAATGAGCCGAATGGTGTGCCAAGATCTGGTAGATTACTCTCCCACAAGCCACCTGGTGCGCCTATTTGGTTACAGTCATGTCTGCATCTGACATGATCTAAAACAAACTAATGTAACGCATATAAGATTTATACTACTTGAAAATATTCCCCAGCAAATTACAATTTTATTTATATTACAAAATATTTTATCACAAATATATATGTTCGCTGCATGTTTGAAAATATCACATGCTGAAAAAATCCAGTATGGTCATCATCATGTGACGTATCCTCTCCGGAATGTTGTTTCCATTACAGCTGCTCTGAACGCATCACGATTTTGGGCAAGTCGACCTGCATCCTCCAAAGACATGTTCAGACTCTATGTGATGTCCTGGATCCACTATCCAGTATGGTACATGGGTTAAACCTAAAAATGACTGGGTCATAAGTAGGTAACCATGAGGACAGGAAACGTGTGCCAAAGCCCTTGGTGTGGCTTGGCAGTGATAGTTTTTTGTAGCACTTTCTTTTACATGAGGCTGCCAGCCAAATGCACAACCCCACTTTTGTCATCTCTTATGACATGTCTAGTGGGGGGGGGGAAGGGAAGATAAAGTGGACCTGTTCCATCTCTCTGAGATTGTGGTACTTTAAAACAATCAAGTTTCTTTATCATCACTGATACAAGGCTGCCAGATGAAAACAAAATTATATTGTGTATTATAGTATTTTTGACTTGAAGAGGGGTCCCAGCCGTTAGGGAATTCCTGCTATCAGAGCTGCTACAGATCCATGGATTTAACTTCTAAACTTTAACAATATCCAAACAT
Organism: Oreohelix idahoensis; assembly: GCA_024509875.1. Lineage (NCBI taxonomy): Eukaryota > Metazoa > Mollusca > Gastropoda > Stylommatophora > Oreohelicidae > Oreohelix > Oreohelix idahoensis. The sequence continues at coordinate 109,805 of JAMPIV010014256.1, forward strand.
ACTAACAAAAAAAGCTACTCAGTGGCACACAACGGCTGCAAGTCTAAGATACTGATGATCAATTAAAATGAATACTCAAATTTTACATAAGAGATCTGTATATGCGCTTTGTACATTTAAATGCCAATAGAGAGCATGGGTCCTTTAACAATGTCTCAGTGGCTGATTGTTGATAACTCTAGTTGTTTGTTTTCATAACCTAATATAAAAAAGTAAAAATAAAAAAATAAGGTCACTAGATCCAGAGCACATTCCATATGCAAACATGCCAACTAGTGCAGTTTACCCGTATTCTGTACAGCTTTTTTGCCTAATTATACATACATACATACATATATATATATATATTTTTTTTTTCAATCACCTAGCTGGCCACACCTTAGCCAATACTCATGTCATGAGATTCAGTGAGGTGATAGGTCAAGTGATATAAACACAATCAACCAATAAAATCAAGCAGCCTTGTTTGATTGATGCGCCAGCTGGCATTTTACAGTGTTAAATAAACTCGGACACTTCTTGTTTGGTTTTTAAAACAAGTGAAGCCTTACTTAAAAAGGCAAAGGGTGCATGTTTTAACTACTCGTACAATGCAGTTTACTCTGATTGAAAATATTTTTACACAAATTAAAACTCATTTGATGTTTTTTTCCCTCCAGTCTTTGTGTTTTTTATTGTAGGTTTTTCATATCTGGGAGTTGGTATGCACATGTTATGCATGCAGGTTGAATCTTGCTCGAAGAGACGATGGAGTATTTTTTTCCCAAGTTTCAAAATATCATGGCCCCCAACAGTGGCTGACTGATTGATCATGTATTCTACTATATTAAGACTCCTAGCAAGCATAAATGCTTGCTCTCCTAACAGGATGGCTGAAAAGCCATTTCCTATGTTTAAATTGTTATTTTCTTCACTCCTATTCGCCTAATATATATATATATATATATATATATATATATATATATATATATATGAAACAAACGTCACATTATAGTCAATTAACTGCCATGTTATTACATAATATATATATATACTGCTCAAAAAAAGTTAAAGGCCACTTTCAATTTTTAGGTCATTTCAACTAAGCTGTTTTATTTTAAACATGAACACTCAGTCAAAAAAGCTTTGCTGCATTTTGTTGCATGCTTAAACAATGTTTGTTAATCTGACAATAAATCAAATCTGTGTTACGTGTGTGTACCTCCAAGGTCAATCAAATGCACGTGGTGGAAAGGGAAATAATGCATGTTTGAAAATGCTTCCTATGGCAAAGCCTGTTGATAACATTGCTGAAATTTGCTTTTTACGTGCAAGTCGTGACTATGGTGAACACATTTCACCCACTTTTCGGAAGGAACGGGCAATGGGTATGTTTGTAACATTTACCATTTTAGCCATGGCTCAGCGTGTCTTGCCGTCTTGTGGTAGACCTTGGACGTCCTGACCTGCGTTGTTCTGCGACACTGCCGGTTGCATTATAACGATCACGCAGAGTTTGTATGACAGAGTGGGCAACTCCTAATCTCCTAGCAACTTCTCGCAGCCCTACATCATCCTGCAGCCATGCCATCGCTCTCCATCTGTCAACATTGGTCAAGCATCTTAGCTGAGCCATGGCTAAAATGGTAAATGTTACAAACATACCCATTGCCCGTTCCTTCCGAAAAGTGGGTGAAATGTGTTCACTATAGTCACGACTTGCAAGTGAAAAGCAAATTTTAGCAATGTTATCAACAGGCTTTGCCATAGGAAGCATTTTCAAACATGCATTATTTCCCTTTCCACCACGTGCATTTGATTGACCTTGGAGGTACACACACGTAACGAAGATTTGATTTATTGTCAGATTAACAAACATTGTTTAAGCATGCAACAAAATGCAGCAAAACATTTTTGACGGAGTGTTCAGGTTTTTAAAAAAAACAGCATAGTTGAAATGACCTAAAGATTGAAAGTGGCCTTTAACTTTTTTTGAGCAGTATATATAACCACCAGACCTAAAGATATTTAATATTTGAACATGCGCCCTAATATAACCAACTAGGTTGAATAGGATGTGCCTCGCCAAAACGAGGCAAAATCTTTTTTTTTTTTAAATTACATAATATGCTGCGTCACTTTAACATTACAACACAACGTGAAATATGGTCTGTTTAACATGATACCATTGTGGGCAGCAATTTTTGCTGTCTATTGTTACATCAGTTTGTTTAGCCATTTTAGGTTTCAATTTGTTTTATCACATATCTGAGTAAAAATTAACGAAAACTTATTTGTCACTTCGCTTTTATTGCTCATTGTTTTGATATTATCAAACACCCTTTAAGCTCCCCAAGGAACACATGACTTCAACAAACACACGGAAAGTCCACCTGTCACGTGCCATCAGTTCACGTTCTTTCCAAGTTGTCCACACAATTTTCACTTCTGTCTCCAGTTCTCTTAGCCATGTGTTTTTAGGCCTACCTCTGCCTTTTTTTTCCTGGCGATTCCAGAACATGGACTGCCTTGTAATGCTATCAACAGATTTCCTCAATGTGTGACCTATCCATTGCCAGCATCTTCTTCTTGTGACATTAGTTTCATGTTAATTCAATGGATACAAATGAGGGTAAAAAATGTAAACACAAGAAGTGACTTTTCCATCTGGACACTACAGATCCCCAATACCTCTGACTCAACATGAATTACTGATTTATTTCATCAGAGGCATCTATCCCCAATACCTCTGACTCAACATGAATTACTGATGTTTTTAAAACAGAGGCATCTATCCCCAATACCTCTGACTTAACATGAATTACTGACATATTTAAAACAGCATCTACCCCCAACACCAGTGACTTAACATAAATTACTGGTGTATTTAAAACAGCATCTATCCCCAATACCTCTAACTCAACATGAATTACTGATGTTTTTAAAACAGGCATCTATCCACAATACCTCTGATTCAACATGAATTACTGATGTATTTAAAACAGCATCTATCCCCAACACCAGTGACTAAACATAAATTACTGGTGTATTTAAAGCAGCATCTTTCCCCAATGCCTCTGACTCAACATGAATTACTGGTGTATTTAAAACAGCATTTATCTCCAATACCTCTGACTCAACATGAATTACTGGTGTATTTAAAACAGCATCTATCCCCAATACCTCTGACTCAACATGAATTACTGGTGTATTTAATAAAGCATATATCCCCAATACCTCTGACTCAACATAAATTACTGGTGTATTTAAAACAGCATCTATCCCCAATACCTCTGACTTAACATGAATTACTGGTGTATTTAAAACATCATCTATCCCCAATACCTCTGACAACATAAATTACTGGTGTATTTAAAACAGCATCTATCCCCAATACCTCTAACTTAACATAAATTACTGGTGTATTTAAAACAGCATCTATCCCCTTATACCTCTGACAACATAAATTACTGGTGTATTTAAAACAGCATCTATCCCCAATACCTCTGACTTAACATGAATTACTGGTGTATTTAAAACAGAGGCATCTATCCCCAATACCTCTAACTCAACATGAATTACTGATGTTTTTAAAACAGGCATCTATCCACAATACCTCTGATTCAACATGAATTACTGATGTATTTAAAACAGCATCTATCCCCAACACCAGTGGCTAAACATAAATTACTGGTGTATTTAAAGCAGCATCTTTCCCCAATACCTCTGACTCAACATGAATTACTGGTGTATTTAAAACAGCATTTATCTCCAATACCTCTGACTCAACATGAATTACTGATGTAGTGTATTTCAACAGAGGTATCTATCCTAAATACCTCCGACTCAATGTGAATTACTGATGTATTTAAAACAGAGGCATCTATTCTGAATACCTCTGACTCAACATGAATTACTGATGCATTTAAAACAGAGGCATCTATCCCCAATACCTCTGACTCAACATGAATTACTGATGTATTTAAAACAGAGGCATATATTCCCAATACCTCTGACTCAACATGAATTACTGGTGTAATTAAAACAGAGGCATCTATCCTCAATAGTTCTGACTCAACATGAATTATTGGTGTATTTCAATATAGGCATCTATCCTCAATACCTCTGAACCAACATGAACCACTGGTGTACTTAAAACATCATCTATCCCCAACACCTCTGACTCAGCATGAATTACTAGTGTATTTAAAAAAGCATCTATCCCCAATAACTCTGACTCAACATAAATTTTTGATTTATTTCAACAGAGGAATCTATCTCCAATACCTCTGACTCAACATGAATTACTGATGTATTTAAAACAGAGGCATCTATCTCCAATACCTCTGACTCAACTTGAATTACTGATGTATTTAAAATAGCATCTATCCCCAACACCTGTGACTCAACATAAATTACTGATGTATTTAAAGCAGCATCTATCCTGAATACCTCTGACTCAATATGAATTACTGATGTAGTGTATTTCAACAGAGGTATCTATCCCAAATAACTATGACTCAACATGAAATACTGGTATATTTAAAACAGAGGCATCTATCCTCAATACCTCTGACTAAACATGAATTACTGATGTATTTAAAACAGCTCTATCCCCAATATTTTAAGAGGCATCTATCCCCAATACCTCTGACTCAACATGAATTACTGGTGTATTTAAAATAGAGGCATTTATCCAGAATACCTCTGACTCAACAAGAATTACTGGTGTATTGAAAACAGAGGCATCTATCTCCAATACCTCTGACTCAACATGAATTACTGGTGTAATTAAAATAGAGGCATTTATCCCCAATACCTCTGACTCAACAAGAATTACTGGTGTATTGAAAACAGAGGCATCTATCCCCAATACCTCTGACTCAACATGAATTACTGGTGTATTTAAAAAAGCATCTATCCCAATAACTCTGACTCAACATGAATTTTTGATTTATTTCAACAGAGGAATCTATCCCCAATACCTCTGACTCAACATGAATTACTGATGTATTTAAAACAGAGGCATCTATCTCCAATACCTCTGACTCAACTTGAAATACTGATGTATTTAAAATAGCATCTATCCCCAACACCAGTGACTCAACATAAATTACTGGTGTATTTAAAGCAGCATGTATCCTGAATACCTCTGACTCAATATGAATAACTGATGTAGTGTATTTCAACAGAGATATCTATCCCAAATAACTATGACTCAACATGAAATACTGGTATATTTAAAACAGAGGCATCTATCCTCAATACCTCTGACTAAACATGAATTACTGATGTATTTAAAACAGCATCTATCCCCAATATTTTAAGAGTCATCTATCCCCAATACCTCTGACTCAACATGAATTACTAGTGTATTTAAAATAGAGGCATTTATCCCCAATACCTCTGACTCAACAAGAATTACTGGTGTATTGAAAACAGAGGCATCTATCCCCAATACCTCTGACTCAACATGAATTACTGGTGTATTTAAAATAGAGGCATTTATCCCCAATACCTCTGACTCAACAAGAATTACTGGTGTATTTAAAACAGAGGCATCTATCTCCAATACCTCTGACTCAACATGGATTACTGGTGTATTTAAAACAGGCATCTATCCCTAATACTTCTGACTCAATATGAAATACTGGCTTCTATATTTAAAACAGAGGCATCTATCCCCAATACCTCTGACTAAACATGAATGGCTTGCTTTTTAAATTCCTCCTTCTCTTTAACCACAGTACATCATTCCTCATACGAGGTAGCTTCAAAAAGTTCCCGGTATAGTCGACTCATGTTTGAATGAGTGATTATGTCATGGAGATTATAGTTTTATAAGTTGGTAATGACCTTCACATGTACTCTTGAACAGAAGTTACAGAAGTTTTTTTGTGTGGTGTGCACGTAGCATCGTCGGAGTTGAAAAAGTCCCTTCATTGAACAACGTACAAATGTCAAATTTTGTGTTTTGCTTGAGAAGTCACCCTCAGAGACAGTAACCTTGCTTAATAAAGCATATGGTGATTCCACAATGAAGAAATCGCAAGTTTTTGAGTTGCACAAGCGTTTCCGTGAAGGTCGTGTTAGTGCCGATGATGATCTACGTAGCGGACGACCACCTACCTTCGATAAACAATGAAAACATTGAGCGTGTTCGGAATGTTGTTCATGTTGACAGAAGACTTAGTGTAGAGAAAATAGCCTCAGAAGTTTGAATATCAGTTGGAAGTTGCCACAGTATTCTCCACAATGAACTGCACATGCACCGTGTTTGTCAACACGATTCCCAAAATGTTATCTCCTGAACAGAGAGAAACGAGATTGACACTGGCAGGAGACCTAATCACTGCGGCTGATCAAGATAGCAATTTTCTCAACAACATAATCACAGGAGACAAGACGTGGTGTTTTTGTACGATCCTCAGACAAAACGTCAGTCCTCTGAATGGAAATCACCCTCATCTCCCCGGACAAAGAAATTTCGTTTGAACAAGAGGAAAGGAAAAGTTATGTTAGAAGTTTTTTTTAATTCCCAGGGTAATGTCTACCATGAATTCATTCCTGAAGGCCAAACGGTTAACAAGGAAATGTACGTTGATATCCTCCGTCGTCTAAGAGATGCAATCAGAAGGAAACGCCCAGAAAAATGGAGAACAAACAGTTGGGTTCTACTGCATGACAATGCGCCAGCACATCGACCCCTACTGGTGAAGCAGTACCTCACAATGTGACTGCCCTGGAACATCCTCTATATTCTCCTGACCTGGCACCACCAAATTTTTTCTTGTTCCCTCACCTAAAACTGGCACCAAAAGGGCAGAGATTCAAGGATGCTGAGGATGTTATCACCAACGTGACAAAGCAGCTGAGAGAGGTGTTAAAGAATGAGTTCCAGGAATGTTTCCAACAGCTGTATGGATGTTGGCAAAAGTGTGTAGTTGCTGAAGGGAACTATTTTGAAGGAAATGTAGTGTAAATAATTGTATTGTTACTTATTTCTATACAACACACAAATTCTTTTTTTAAGCTACCTCGTATATCTCTTTTGTGATTTCCACCATTCATTGGTTGCCCTTTGTTTTTCAACCCATGCTCTCTCTAACGTCTCATTCCATCAAGGTGATTGAACGAAAGGTGTTCTAGCTGTCAATTTTCTGGCATTTTGATGCAGTGTATGTATGAAGCTGTCATGATCTTGAAGACATGTAGGATATTTGAAGGCCTATTTCAGTTTCTTGTGTTGTGTGGTCCTCCCTTTTGCAACGAGGACAATGCAGGGTAGGTGGTCACTGTCCTGTACCTCTAAAATATCCCAATGTGCCAAGGTGGCAGCAACACTAGAGATAAAAGCCAGATCTATGACACCATCTGTGTCCCCTGGTTTAGTCGCCAGTCTTGTCGGGCGGCTATCATTTAAGATAGCAAAGTTCACATTGAGGAAGGATCAGCACAAAGCCTTACCCTGTCTACTGTCAGTTACGTCTCGCCACTCCTTACATCTAGCGTTAAAATCACCAGCAATTAAACACTCTGATAGGTTACTCTGACAATTCCACTAGGAAAGCCCAGTTACTATCTTCTGAAAGGTGATCTACATGGGCATATAAACTGAAGATTTGCCATTTCTGACCATCAATATTCAATTTGCTTCCTTGCAATTCCATGTCTTCATTGTCATGGACACTGGTATCCAACCACTTATGAGGGAGCTTGTTCTTCACATGTATGGCTTGCCCTCATCTACATGGCCCACTTGGATTTGCATAGCATTTTTAGCCTGGGCAATTAATGCTGACATGCACTTTTAAGTTGGTTTCTTGGAGCATTAGGATATTGAATTCGTGCACCACTTTTTGTATTATAGCCACACGTTGATTGGCACTCTGACAGTTCCAATAACCTACACGTACATACTTAAGTGATAGCCTGTCAGCTTTATTTCTAAGTCTCCTTTTGCCAGCTCTTCTCTTTCTCTCTCTCTCCTCTTCTTCTGCATCCATTTTTACTTTTGTCATTAACTGAAATTGTTGGCGACAGAGCATGTGCCCCATATCTACGCCGATGATTCTGGTTTTAAAAGTTTTCCATTATTGCATTTTATTGATTGGTAGAAATATCCGGTCACCCTAGTAGAACCATCATTACAGGGAAGAGGCAAGGGATGTCCCTTAGGGAGTCTTTTTGCCTGGTGCCGCCCCACTTGCCCCCATCCCAGACAACCCATCCCAAACATTAAAAGCTCGACAGGAATAAGCCTAAAGATGGATGAAGAGAAAGGACGAGCCTTATTCGATAGATATTTGGCCCAAACAGATAAAGGCGACAAAGTTGCCCACCTATAAGGTAAGGACCTTGTTTTGGAGAATGACATAAGATGTGAGTTATATTTCGGCCTTATTTCTGAAGAAGACGTTGTGCACACGTTAGAAACCAGTAGATGGTGTCCAGTATCCACATATTAAACGGTTGGATGACACAGCAATTTGGTGAGGGATTTCAACATCAGTATACAGAACGCTGAGCTGCCGAAAGACTGGTTCCATAGTTACCTACAGCCTCTTCCTAAACCTGGAAAAGATCCCACATTGCTCAGCAGCTATCGAATCATCACACTGCAGAATGTCAATGGTAAATTATTTGAAAAGATAGTTGCTAGACAAGTAATGAGCCACCTCGAAAATGCACACATCCTTCCTGATACACTGGGTCGTTACAGGCCCATGAAAGCAACATGGAGAAATACCAGAACACTTGCGTATGATGTGTATGAGGAATTCCAGGGTAAACGAGAAATGGTTGCTGTAGCAATTGACCTAAAGGATGCTTATAACAGAGTGAACTGTGAAATGTTAATGAACTGTATAATGGCTTGGGGTGTTAACCCTTGGCTAACAAGATGGATAGCAGCTGCCTTAACTGAGAGATCAGTTGCATTTTGCTTGGGAACATGGACATCCGAACCAATGCACATTTGGCCAGGACTACCTCCACTATCACCGGTGCTGTTTAACATCTACACAGCAAAATTAGCCACCATTCGGCCAATCAGACTGGAACAAGCACTGACTTCTGCAGATGACATATTCATTTACAGGACTGGTTCTAACCGACAAGAAATGATCAATAGCATACACAGGACACACATGGAGGCATATCTGGAGTCATCTTTATATGACCACCAGCTATGCACAATGCTACAATATAACATATGTGGAAGTGAACCTCTGTCTGTGAGGCTAATTACATCCTCATTGACTCTTAAAATCATCCACACACTTCCAGGGATTCCCCCTGTGGTAAAACTTGTTGAGAACTCAGCACTGCACACTAAGCTTGGAGAAGTCACTTGAGCCCAAGGCGTAATTCTTTGGCTTTGACTTTGTTGACTGCATACAGAAGGATCTCACTATGGACCCAGTGATAGGCAGGGGGAGCTGAGAAGTGGCTTTGTGCAGGACGTGACAATTCCTTGGGACAGCCCAGAACCAGAGTATAGTATTTTAGCTCTGCATAGTTGGAGAGCCCCCTTGGATTGTGGGGAATGCACAGTATGCCATGCGCTTCTTATTCCTAGCTTGGAACAAGATGTGACAATCCTTTAAATGCAAGCCAAGTTAGAGAAACTGGAGCTCATGACTTCAACTCAGCAAGTTTCGAAATGGCAGAAAAGCCACAGGAAAAGCCTAGATCTACAGTGTAGATAATACCAAGGAGTCTTCAACTAGGTATTGGCTGCTATAAGAGCAAGAAGCTCACCAGCCCTAGTTAAACAACAACATACACAGGACACTACCTGAAGTGGTTAAATGGTGCAAGGAAACCGGCTCCAAGGTCAATCTCAACAAAGCCTGTGTGCTGTGGTGCTCCTTGAACAACTCCATATTGAAAGCACATTTTACAGACATTACTTTCAGTGGGCAGAAAATTGAAAGGCAAGACAAGCTGAAATACATCGGAATAACATTCGATCATGGGCTATCATTCAAGTACCATGTTGATCTAATCATACTGAAGTGCAACAGAGGTCTGGCAGACCTAAAAACAAAGGCTGCAACGCACCTGAAACAAAGATTACTGTTTCTTCTGTGCCATCTGTGAGTCATTCAGTCATTGAGTTTTGTCTGGGAATACTCATGCTGTCAATATCATAATATAATTGATTGGAACGCGTTCAAAATGAAGGATTGTCTGTAGTCTTGGGCTGTACGCGAGAAACCCCAATTGTGGTGATGCAGTACATTCTTGGATTACGGTTGATTAGATCCAGATATGCGATGGCCCAGTCAAAAGCCTATATGCGAGTAACCACAGACAAAAAGCACTCCCTGCATGGAAACATAGCTGACAATAAGGGAGCGAGAATAAAGCGGATGATTTCATGGATGGCACAGGCAGAGGCAACGATTAAGCATGTGACCACAGTTTAAAATATACTCAAAGGGGAAGAGTGGGGTAAGTCAGATGAGAACTGGACTAATTACCAACAAGTCATCATCAGCCTTGGTAGAAAGTTCAGACTTTGAACCAATAGGAGGGCAGAGCTGGAAATTGATCAACTGATAAATGATCATGCTGGGGATGATGATGCCATTGTGTACACTGATGAGTCTGTAATCAGTGGTGAGAAATCAGGGTGGGGATTCTCCGCTAGAGTAAAAGGGCAGAACTGTCGCTGAACATTGCGGAAGCTTACATGGCAACAACCTCCAGTATGAGAATGAAGGTAGAGGCAGCTACTGCAGCCTTAAGGTGGCTGTCTGAGACTTCATTTAACAAGGGCGTTTATTGTATCAGACTCACAATCCATGCTTAAGAAGGTCTAAAGTGGATGGCTCCAGCATGAAAGGAAAACTTCTACAGAAGCCTAAAATCTTCAGGAACTGGTGTGCATGGTCATGTAGGGTACATGGCAATGAAAAAGCTGACAGACTAGCTTCAAAAATTGCATTTGAAAATAGCCTACATTCATCCAAAATTCAAAAACTGCGACCGTAAAATAGCCCAAATTGTGATAGAAAAGTAGCCCCAAAAAACTTTTGATTTTCGGAATATTTCGGTTTTCAGATGTTCAGGTAAAAGGTTATGGATGTGTATTACTACCAGTGTCAGGGGCGATACTAAAAATGACAAGCAAGAAGTTTCAGATTTTCATAAATGGGTGTTCATGTAAAACATAAGCATTGAAATAGTAAGACAAGATCACAAATATAGTGGAACTACTGCAAGAACTAGAAAGGTGCCAGTGAAACATGAGGTAAGAAGAAGAAGAGGAAGTAGAAACCTGTTGATAATATAAGAAAAGCTTTTTTCTGGAATTCCCAGATGAGGGAAGGCATGCAAACTAAAAAAACACATAGAGAAAAGAACTGAAGACAGACCTTGAACAGATGGCACAGGACAGGAGGGCTTGGCACAAATTCACTGAAGGTCTGAGCTCCTTCAAAAAAAGAAGAGTAATGCTGATCATATTAAACATACTATTATTTATAAAGTGTTTTAGATATTTATATAAAACAAGAAAGTGTACCTGTCAAAACAATGACAGAAGTATAATTAAAGTGGACATCTTACACTCTCAAACACCTGCAACATTTGATGTTGGAAAAAGTAAGCAGAGTGTAATTTCACTAAATGGCTTAACGGTTTCTTTAATTAGGAACACTTTTTTAAATAAATGTAAGGGTTATCTTATATTAAAAGGTATAACTTTTATTTTGAAACATCAATTATTTCACTTCTCTGCCATTTCTTGATAAAGATCGGTGAAATCTGAAGAACATATTATTGTCACTATATGGGATGATTGAATAATGGTAACCCTCCATTAAAAATTGACTTGCTAGCATAGGAAATCAAAACGGTTAACCATTTCGGACGAATGAGAAGCGGGATGCAAAAGGGAAAAAATATGACTGAATAAATGCGTAGAACTAGCATGCGCAAATTAGTAAGAAAGTCCACGGTTCCCCCCAAAATGCTGGTAAGGGAACTCGACCAGAAGGGACTTGGATAGTTGATACGCCTCAGGTCACTTTTGGACTCTTTTTTTACGATAAGCCTTTTTAAAAACGCAGAAGATGCTTTTTACTAAAAGTAATTCTTAATATTTAATGAGGAATATAAAAAATAGGCCATGCCCCATTCTGAGGTAACACTTGAAGATGAAAAAGACAGTGTTGTTCACATCAGCGAAAGACATTGACAACATATTTGCACAAAAAAAAAAAACTTGAAAAGACTTCAAGTGTCCAAATCTAGTTAGAATGATAAAGAGAAGGGGAATTGGTGGAAGCTGTGGCTAAAAATAACTTTACAGACAAAAAGTGTGAGAGGGGTCGAATAGGTTGGTTCAAAAAAAAAAAACAAGTACGTTTTTTTTGTGAAAACGCAAGTAGAGAACGGACTAACAGATTAAAAATTTACTTGACTGAAGCATGACTGAAATGACTTTAGTGTAGGAAATTTGGAATTTAAAAAAACCAAGGCATTGATTGGCCACAGACAATCATATTATCGGCGCTCAACATTTGGGGCCATTCCTCAATAGTTGTCCAGTGATAGACACATAAAATTTCCAAAATTGAAATAAGTTCCGTACTTATAGCCAGCAGTCAGCTGAAATTTCTGTGTTCTTTTTATTCAATAATCAGATTTGAAAATTTCTTTGTATATTTTGAATATTGTTTAATGTTTCGAGTGATTTGATACTGCCATATCGAAATCTAGCCTTACAAACAAGTAAGGATTTGCTCTAGACCCCCCGCCCTAGTTCAGGGTCTAGGGACAAACAATATATATAAACTCCAGCAAGGATTAGGAAGGACAGATCAAGTGTTGAGATCAGTGGAACATATCACCTATCCTATCCTAGGGCAAGAAGCTAATAAACATTATTTCTGAATATGTAGTTGGGAGAACTTATCCTATGGGAAACCAACTTGGTAAGATGTGTTGTATAGGTAGAGAACCCTGTCTAAAATTGTAAATTGTTACGTGTAGAAGTGGCTCCTTAGGTAAGGTTCTGAACCCAAACCAATACTTTATTTCAGAGCTGTCAGTTTTTTTCTGTTGACACCAAAAGGTGGTGTTCTTAATTACACATGAGGACCCCCGTGCAGTGTCGCATCTCGGCAGACAACAAACAGCCTTGTTTTGGCCCCCAAGCCCGGAGAGGATGGGGCCACCCGATATATTGCCCCCAAGCACGGAAGGTGGGGCCACCAGATTCCAGCACCAGCGCTTTCAAAGTTACGTAGAGCAGGCTGGTCTGTTTGGATTTACACCAACTTCACCCAATAGACATAACACCCCAAACACAAGACCAAACGTGAAATTACTACTAAAACATTATTCCATCATTAATGGACAATGTTTGGTAAACTATAGACAGGGAGGATGAAGCCACCCCAACATCACATCTATTTTGTTTCTCCCAGGGAAAATAACTAATTATAAACTGTAAGAGAAAATACTATTAATCTTAAAATTTGTATATGTACACACATTTTAATTATCATGTCAATTTTATCTCATGCCATTCACTCATAAATTCCAAAATTCTTTTCATATGTTCCTGGCCCAAAATAAAACCCCACCTTTTTGAAGATTTAACTTTTCTAAAATTTTCACCATTTATTCATTGGTTACACCTAAATTTTATTGTCCAATTTCATTCCAGTACCCCCCTAGATTGAACCATGACACGGCGTAATTTACGGATCCACATTCATTTAGGAAAACTGTATGGTCAGTTGAAGCAAGAAACGTCCTTCTGACAAAAACATTTTAATTACTTTTTAATCAAAAAGGAGCCTTACAACGTCTGACCCAACCTATACAATCACACCGAATACCATCAAAACCACTACACTGGGTAAGCAGAATAACAATCACTCGAAGCACAGAGCAATGCTTGCCATTTCCGTACTTCCCCAAAAGGCTGGTGTGGTTGTTTCACTGGTTACAAAATTTTACAAAGTAATTAGTGATATAGGGCTTTGGGGGTAACACAAGATGAGAGCAACAGTAAGCACAATCATACTGACAACATTAACACTACTAGTGTGACAGCAATCACCATTGATAAAGAAATTAAACACTATTGCCGTGTAAACTACAGTGTTTAATACACTATGCTTTAAACAAATTATATCTAAGGGATTACAGATTAGAACAACAAACTTTCAACACATACACAAAATTTTCCTGTTATGACCCCCTAAATCCTGATAACAAAAACACTTTTGCAAGCATGAATATTTTTACTTTTTTTCTTCCCAACAACACTCACCCAAGTCACTTACATCACAATAGCTTTCAGTGGGAAATATGTTGCAAATCATGAGGCTATTTTAAAAAATAAAGCTTAAAGTATTCATTTCTATTAGAGTGACATTCTTTATACAATGTGATTTGACACAGTGACAATCCAAACTAGGATGGCAACAGTGTTTATAGCACTTTCTTCTACTTTATATATTCTTGAGTAATCTGATCCATCAAGCTTCTTTTGTTTTCAAAGTTGCATACACTAAATTTTTCATTCTTTATAAAGAGTCTCCTGTTATCTTTCTCCACATTTTGAGGCCTAGCCTCATGCTCTGTCTTCATTAACTAGTCACGCTTGTGAACCATGTCCTCAGAACTAGCCTCCCTGGTAAAGCAAGTTTCCTCTATTTTCTATTCACAATTTATATCAAACGCTGGAAGTAATTATTTCTTAGTGTAATGTTAGACACAAATGTTCTACATGCAAATATTAGTTTATTAGCATTGAATTGTTTGAAGTCTTTATAAGTGTTTTTATTAATTGTAGTGTCCAAGTGTGCTGGCAGCATACTTGCTTGGGTAAAGGTGAAAGGACATGGAAAGGGAGAATCTAAATACACAAGAAATGGTGACATCCTCAGAACACAATGCAAAACTCGCACACCATAATTCTTTCCTATTATTTTTTGACATATTATTTGCTAGTTCTCATAAAATTTCCAAGAGAAACTTTATGACAAGCTAGCTGCCAACTTTTGCACATCCACACATCTGTAGTAACTATTTGTACAACATATAGTCTGTCCTTACAACACGCCAGATTAAACAGGAGGAAATTAAACATTACCAGAACCGATTTCTCTACTTCAAGGCAAACTAATGAACAGATTATCAATTCTGTCTGGCCACCTTCTGATAATCATCCATCCTTTTCTCCAGCTCTGGTCTAAAATGACGAATTAAACCCTGAAAGAACACAAAGTTCGGTAAACTAAAACTGTTATAACTGAATATATGGTGGGCGAATACAAAAATGAAGAAGAAAAGGTAATTTGTCTTACAAGGACAAAAGACAAAGAACATTACCTACGTTGTGGTCATAAGGTCTTCATCAGGGAAAGGAAAGAAAGTGACATGAAATAAGAAACATGAGAAAATAAACAAAAATGGATATAATCCATAAGACCTGCTGTGCTTGGCTAGCAGGTCAGTCAGGAATTGTGCAATGAAAACACAAAATGGCTGCAGCAACCGGGTGCAGAAAGTGAATATAAGTAGGTGAAAGGAAAACCAAAAAAAAAAAAAAACACAAAAATTATAGTAATAATACTAATTAACATGATAGGAGAAGATGAAGAGAAGAAAGAAATAATAATAGTAATAAACTGTATGTACATATACCGTGATAGAAAGGGAAAACATCTATTATAAGAAATTCTGAAGTTCAAAGTTCTTGCGCGAAAGTTTTTTTCTTGTAGTGTCACTTGCTGGTATAATGCATCAATTGCTTAGACGAGATACTTAGATTCTGTTACAGAGGAGCCACAGTAATACAATAACCCAGAAAATACTGTATATTTGATTTAACATTGATAAACAGAACCCAAAACCAAGCTATGAGAATCACAATGGAGGGCATGAAGTCAACATCCATTGAAGAGTTGGAAAAGATTACATACCTCCAGCCAATGGAGGATAGAAGAGAGGGCATAGTCCAGCAACAAGCCGAGATATTCAGGAGGCTGACAGACCACCCAATGTACCAGAGAATAAATGGACTTGGAAGGGGAAGACTGAAGCGAAGCAACTTTATTAAATAGTCAAAACAAAGATGAGAGCAAACCCTGTCAATGCAATATCAACAGCTCCGCCCATCTACGCTGCACACAAGCTACCAGTTTGGAAACAACAACATTTCCCTGAAATTATGAAAAACATTCCACGTATTGAAAAAAGAACAGCCAAAATGAAACAGAAAGAAGAGTCCTAATTATAAAATACATAGAGAAACATTACTCAAGAAACACCTGGATCCATTCATACACAGATGGATCAGCAATAAATGCAATAGAAGATAGGAGTGGAGGAGTCTTTCTGAACTTAAGCAATGGCACACACAAAAAAAGCTGTCAGTCGCAACAGGAAAATCCTCGAGTAACTTCAGAGCACAGGTAGAGCCTTTAAAAACTGCAACAGAAGTCCTAATGACAGAAGATAGCTCAAAGACAAGTAGCTACCTTCTCAGATGCGATGTCAGTGATTGAATGCTGAAGAATCAAAATAATGCCAACCTGATGACCTAAGAGTAACACTTCACAAACTGTGTCAGCAATTCAAGAGTTGTGATACAGTGGATCCCTTCTCACTGCAACACCCACAGACATGAAGAGGCTGACAGATTGGCAAAGGAAAGGGGAAAGCTACTTCAACTTGACACAAGCAAAACTTATGAAGAGGCCAAGAGTTTTATCAAGCGCAGATACTGGAACACGTGGGCAGCAGTTCATCAAGGCCACCAAACAATGATGCATATTACCAGCTCAGCAGAAGTGAAAAAGTGGTAATCTTCAGACTTCATACAGATTGAGATACCATCTATTCAACAAGTTAAAGACAGGAACTACTGATGAATGTAACTGTGGCACTGATATACTGACTGCTGAGCATCTATTTCAAAGGTGCCCAACATATGAGGAACAGAGAAAGGGCATAGGACCATCACGATTCCTAGAAAAGCTCTTTGGAGATGTCAACAGCCTCAAACTGACCACTGCTTTCATTGAACATATTCAAGTTGACGTCTGTGGGCAAATGGTGAAGAAGATTTTACATTGTCTATGTTGCTATATTACACTGATGATGAACTGGTGAAATTTTCAATTTTTTAACATGCTGCTTTTAGAAGTGTACACTAAAAATGGAAATGTTTCGGTGTTAAAAATAGTTGTATTGATTATCAAACTTTTATGTTTTCAGCATTAGACACTAGTAAATAATAAAAGATTATTTTTAATATAAATAGGAATGTTAGAAATATTAATGTAATTGCTTACAAGGTGATGCTACAGTGTTACTGAAATTTATACTGTACATCAACCACATGGTTGTTTGGTGTCTGAGTAAGCTATAGTTAATGAACTTTTCAATGAATCACGTTGAAGTATGAGACATTAAAGAAATAATTCTGTGGTTTGCTCATATTCTACAAAACTGTGAAGGAAAAAATAAAACAAAACAACAATTGAGCTTTCATCTATATATTAACAGTCAAAATTTCAAGAACTTAGCACAATCAAAATTTATCCAATGAGAAAATCCATTCTCTGTTATGAAGAAAAGAGACAAATTCTTATTGCTCTGTCTAAAGAATAATGTATAGATAAATGTGTCCCCGGACAGATACTGACGTAGGGGAGTAATGTGCGAGAGACTTCACTGTACTGGTACTCAGCTTCATGAGGTGGGGGTGACCAGTTCCCTTCCTTGCTGCCTTTTCCTTCCCTAACTCAAGAGCAGAGTCAGATATCCATTTACAGCTGGGCACACTGGAGCGTAACTTTGCCTTGAGAAGAGCACTCTAACCACACTGCCTCTTGATGCTCTTGTATAAAAAAAACTAGGCTTATAAGAAATATATCTACAATGCTGGCCATGGCTAATACAGACATTGAGGAAAGTTGTGGAGAAACATCATCACCTACACCAGCAGACAGTGTACTTAAGGACGAAGACCTGCAATACGAAGCGTTTACCACAGCACCACTTACCTGAACAGGCCAAGCTGCACCATCACCCAGAGCACAAATCGTGTGTCCCTCAATCTGTTTACTTAGTTCATACAACATATCAATCTCATCTCGACGGGCATTGCCAGTTTCTGAAATGACATTTACCATATGTTACTTTCATCCTAATGTGAGGTTGTGTATGAGATTGGCAACCTCACTGTGTAAAACAAATTAATACAGACACCACGACTGCAAGAACACAAGAAGTGCTTTGTTGCAAGCTTCTTGCAAGGGGACTGGTTGCAGTGGGGACCCAATGTTTGTAAGGAGCGAATAAAAAAGAGATGAATGAATGAATATGCAATGACGTTTAAGAGAAGTATCACTGTTAACATGTTTTCTGCGAAGGGTAAATAAACTCAGCTGTTTAAAAGAAACAAGACATTCAGGTCAGCAATCACTGATTAAGGAAATCACTGGGAAAACACAATTGCCAAAAATAATGTAGGTCAGTGGTTTCCACACTTTTCCTGGCCACTGCCCCCTTTGTTCCATAAACTCATATCCAGTGCACCCCTATTCTAACCTATAAAAAGCATTCTTCAAAATAGCAGTTCGCATGCTCCACTAAGGAAGATAATAACAATAAAATGTTTAAAATATGTTTGGTTCTGGTTTTAAGGACTATCTTCATTGCACACGGACAACTCCATCAATGCTCTGATCTCCTCCATTAGATCACACAAGGAGGATCTCAGCACAGTGCACAAACTCTGTAGCACCAGTGAGGATCCAAATGTGTGTATACAGGAATCACACATTCTTTAAATATTTCTGTGGTGGGTAGGTTTCCTAATTTTTAAATTTTGCCAGGGCAGCGACAGTATGGCCTACTCTTTATGGTTTCCAACTGCCGAGGGATTTTTAACGTGCACACAGGACCGATTTTTTTCGCCCATATCCGTGAATGCCAGGCATGCGATCTCACTACCCAAGAGATCAGGGGGGATTATGACATCATTAGGAACCACTAGTTCTGAAAAAAATGTCCATCAATTATATTCCCCGTACTTGGGAGCGAACCCGGTAGCTTCAGAATAAGAGGCGGATGCCATACCTCTTAGCCACTCTGACCTCCTAAAACAATTTGAGTAGAATATAAAAAATATAATATAGTCTATTATCTGTTCCTCTTCCATTCATCACTTGTAGTTTCTTATTACTATCTCAGGCTGGCTCTCCCTATCACACATCTTTGGTACAGAAAAAAGGCATAAGGACCACCCAGAGACTGATACAGCAGAACCTTAACTACTCACTGCCAAGAAGAGATCAAGCGATAAATTTCAGACTAAAAACTGTCTATTGCAGACTGAAATACCATCTGTTCTAAAAACTGACTACTGCAGACTGAAATACCATCTGTTCTAAAAACTGACAAATAGTCTGACAGATATATCCCCATGTGGGGAGGACAAACACACAGTCGTCTCTATGACAGGAACAGAGTGGTAGCATGGCATTCTGGGACCAACAGTTGAGAGATAAACTTTATTGTGACAAGAGAAGCCCAAGATGGACTACCAGCTTTATAAGACAGATAAATGTTATTTGACAGGGAACAAAGAAGAAGAGACACCGTTGACATCACCTAAACTATAAAGACAAAGCCAGGAAGGTGTTTCACTCTAGGCTCCAGTGAAGTCAAAAGTAAATAATTGAACCACTCAATCAGAAGGGTCCATCTCCTACTCAGACTAACCCCTTGCCTCTAAGTGTCCCCCACCCGTCCTACAGGCAATGCTGCCCACTTTCAGAAAAATTGATGTAGATTGCCAACAGCCAAAAGACAAAATGGAACAAATATCCAATAGAACAGAGAGAAAAAGTCTCCCAGCTGCTG
This sequence comes from Oreohelix idahoensis, assembly GCA_024509875.1. Lineage (NCBI taxonomy): Eukaryota > Metazoa > Mollusca > Gastropoda > Stylommatophora > Oreohelicidae > Oreohelix > Oreohelix idahoensis. The sequence goes on from JAMPIV010014256.1 coordinate 129,689, forward strand.
CTTTTCGAGTGGCCAACTCTTCTTTGATGCCTCCCTTTCGGTCTATAACAGCACCGAGATATTTAAAGTGGTCGACCTGCTCCAGGACCTGTTCTCCCAGCTTAATCTGGTCTTTTTTCTTCTCGTGATATCACCATGGATTTTGTTTTAGAGCTGCTTATGACCATCCCTCTCTTCTCCAGCTCTTCCTTCCAGACTTGCAGGTTGGATTGGAGATGTGCCTCTGATTTAGCAATCAGGGCAACATCATCAGCAAATGCCAGCTCTGAAATACATACCTGTCTCATCTTCCAGTACCCCACTGAATACTTTCTTGTTCTCTCCTTACATGCCTTGATAACATCATCCATGAGGAGTATGAAAAGATAAGGTGAAAGGATATCACCTTGTCTTACACCAGTGGTGGTCCTGAACTCTTCTGACTTATGGTTTGTTGTCCTCACATAATTTCTGCAAGACTTGTGGAAGCTCTGTATAGCATGAATCAGAGGTGCTGGAATGTTCTTCTTCCTTGCCAAACAGTCCCAAAGTTTGCTCCAGGGGACCCTGTCAAACGCCATTTCCAGATCTATGAATATAATTTTGCATTCATCTCTTTGATATCCATTTTAAATTCCCTTGTGGTGATTACATGTTGAAGCATGTTGATCAAATTGTTTTTTATTAGCAGGAAAATATATACACAAACTAATAAACAACAGATTAAACAGGTAGCATACTGATTAATTTTCTTTGGTGAACACTTTTAAATTTTGTTATTGCTCTTTTTTGGATAACCACTTCTTGCATATATTTCACACAGAATATTCTTTAACTTCCTACTCGGAGATATTTGCGTTGAAAAAAACACTTTATTCATGTTGAATTACAGATTGCTTGCTTCAACGCCATTTTAAAAAAAAAGGAATAATAAACATATAGGAAAATGATCAGTTTAATATAAGTAAATGATTTTCTGATTTGAAATTTTCTGTTTCATTTTTCTTGTTCCTTGACATTTTAAATACTTTAATTATTTTAAAATACATTTTGGCGCCTCCTCCCCTATCCATCTCCCAAGTTGGAGCCCACTGTGGCTGCACCAACCAAAAGCCGACCCATTTCCCACATTCTGATACTTTACTTTAAAAGTAAATATGGGTGCTCTTTGTGGGTGATGCAAGATTTTACATAATCAAGACACATGCAGCAATTAGAAACAGCAACTTTAAGACTGGGGCATTATCAGCAAATGGCTTCAAGCTTTCTTTTACTTTTTTTTTCTTCTGTACAGACAGACTGGAGAACAAGATACTGGATTCACGACAGGGTTTTGGTAAACACAGTTTCTACTTACGGAATCTGTGCATGATTTTCATCATCCAGTTGATTCCCTCACGGCAGGGAGTGCACTGAAATAAGTTGAGGGCATTGACAAACAGACTGATTCAAAATTTCTATACATGGTGCTCTATACATGCTGAAGCACATGAAATAATACAGAATTTTTATTTTAAATTAATAAAAAAATCATTTATTTTTTTTGTCAACTGACACGAAGTCAACTGAAGTAAAAGAGGAGGCAAAGGATTTAGAAAAAATATTCAGGTCCGAGCAACTGTACTTGAACCCATCACACAATTTTTGAGACTGGCCAGTGTGCTGGAAGGAACAGTCAAAGCCTGGCCCAGCTCACAGACTGTCATCCCAATATAAGGTAGACATATATCCAGAATGAAAGTCATGTTTCATACATATTCTGCCCTATCATTCACTGGAAAGGGGGAGCACACACCAAGCAATAGAAATAATTGTTTGCGTTAGATTGTAGTTTACACTAAGCCAGGTGGTGAGTTCAACGGGTAACAGTTTGGGGAGGGATTGTTGGGACTGTTTTGAACGTGGAGCAGTAATGATACTATATATTTTCTTGGATTTATCTGGTGCAAGTTTTTGAAGAAGCCACCCATTATAATTGTGAAACTAATTATCTACTGGATTTCATGGTTAATTGACCTGTAGTGGGTAGTATCAAGTAAGTGTCGCGGGGCCTACGTCATAAGAGTCGAATGTGAATAACTTAAAGTATACAGGCCCGCCTCACTAATCTTGGGTCTGGTATTGGCAGTCAAATTCGCCAGTATGTTCCTTCTAAATTGTACAGAGAGCCGTTTGTTAGCCTATTGCCAAATTCGTGGAGGGAGGGTACGCTACGAGAAGTTAACTGATTTTGGGGTATGCTTTTAATGTTTTTAAAAAAAACATGCCGTATGGTTTGTCCAAACAAAGTCTGGAACACCAAATATAAGAGGTTAGTCCCAACCACAAGGAACTCTAACCCCCCCCGAATTTAGTGGGATGATTTTTTTGTGATTTTTATAAATATAATGCTAACCAAAGTATCGTTAATGGAGAAAAAAGTTACAGAGTATGATTAAGAAGTATTTGCTCTTGAGAAGTGAATCCGTTGGGCCATGATATACGTCCTTGAAAGAAAGGTCAACGGACTTGACTGCAATGCAATTTGATGTGGTAGGAAAAATCCTTAGTCAATCAGAGGACTTTTATTGTTAGAAAGAATCTTCATGAACTTGAAAAGTAATTATCAAGCATTTTGACGTAACAATATTTGCTTGTAACTATTGAAGTCTTGTTTCACTCACGTATGTGTCACGTTCAATAAACTATATGTACAGTCCCAGACTTGTGTACTGCTATGTCAGTCTGATTAACCACCCATTGTTGGAGTTGTAGGTGGAACATTTTCTGACCATTAATGTTCAATTTACAACTTCAGCATTGAAGTTCCTTTAACATTAGAATGAAACATCCTCACAACTCTTGGCCAAACACTAGAGCAAATTTACAGACCATGCAACACGGGTGATAAGTAAATGATTTGCATTACCCCCCACCCCACTAAACAAATTTCCGCAAACATAACGAGAGTATATGTGAACATGACAACTGCGCTCATTGATATTGGCCCCTATGACACGGCAAAGGGACCCCGGGTCCAAACCAACCAACCAACAAAGATATAAGGACTTAATTAGAATGGGCTGGGCAATCAAAAGTTCTAATGATCTACCTGCCCACCCTTTGGGCACTCACAATTGACTTAAGTTGGAGTAAATCTAAAAGGATTAGTTCTTTGTCCTGAAGTTCTATAACTGGACATCCTTTCAAGAAACACAGACAAAGATATTATTAACTTATTTTTTACTGAACCCAAATACCAAAGTAAATTACTCATCTATACTCAACAATGTTTTGATCTATAAAGATTATTTCTTGTTTGCATACTTTCCTGGGTTATATGATGTATGTTTTAGACTACAACTCTTCAATCTTCTCAGACCATCATCATAATTGAGCCAAGGGCCATCAACAAATTCAGGTAAACCCTTCCAGTCCTGTGTCATCCATTCAAGGTCTTTGTATCCATTTGTTATGGCTTTCATGACCATGCCCAATGTCTGTCACCGTGTACTTTTAGGTCTTTCTCTATGTCTCTTACAGTGTGGATTCCAGAAAAATGACTCCCTTGTACCGCTATATAAATGTTATGAATGTATCTCTTTTGACACTTTAGTACGTTGATTTAATTTGCAAAGCTCTGTTTTTTTAAATTATTACAGTCCATACCGAAGTGGTATGACAAGATCACTAATGACAAGAACTATACAAGCACAAGTGGAACAAGAAATGAGAAGAAGACACTAGAGATAGACAGGACACACATTAAGAAAACTTGTTGATAGCCTTACCAGACAATCCCTGTTCTGTAATCCCTAGGGTAAGAATATTGAAAACTCATAACTCATTTATCGCTTCTGGGAAGGTTAAGGCGGCCGGCGTGATACTGACCACATCACCTCAAGTGTGCCGATGGTCAAGAAAATATGCACCTAACACCATATTCCCAATATGCCTCAATGGGGGTGTAACGGGATCCTTTACCTTTTTTACCATAACTCATTGGATTGCTAACCACAGAAAGTCATTCAATCAACAACCCTTTAGCTCCCCAAGGAGCACAGGCATTCAACAAACACATGCCATGTCTTCCCTGTCCTGTGCCAATCATTTTCCCCATTCCCTGTCCACCAGCATTTCTCCTCTGTGTGGTTACTTTTAGATTCTGCCTCTACTTCTCTTACTGAGGATTTAAGGAACTAGGTCTGTCTGGTAATTATATAACAGGTTTCCTGCAGTGTGTGGTCCAAGTCCATCGCCAAGCATCTTCTTTCCTCAATTCTTGCTACATCTGGCACATTGGGTCCTGGTTCTTGTCATCATTCCCACAATGTGTGATCTTGTCATAGGGCCTTTATAACCTTCTATTCCTGGCAAATAAGAACCCATTTTATGAAAGTAAATGTCTAGTTCTTCCTGGATATTGTTTGTTATCCACGTTTTTCAGGAGACATACAATAGAGACTTTTTATTAGTTTATGAACCTCATTTTATTCTTGATATCAAAGTACGAATACAAAAGGAGCTTTCATGGCAATGAGAAATTTTTTTTTAAATCACCCCCCAAGTAGAGCAGTTAAATATAAACAAATAAATATGTATAAATGACAATAAGATAATCCAGATACACTGCTGTCCATACAAAACAGTTTTCTTAGAATTTAAGATAACAATAAGGTGTATTGTCAGAGTGCTGGAAATTAAGGATAGCAATAAAAAAATTAGGATTGTTCAGTAAATGGAGAACAATAGGACATACTGTTCTATTGGACACAGAATAAGATGTGCAGAACATCTTCCCCAGCTCTAATGTTTCTATCTTGACTTCTATTAACAACTTGGATAATCATAGGTGATTTCCCTGTCAAATAAGCTCCATAATTTGAACAACCTAATAGTTTCTATCAGATTAGTTCCCACAACCTGAACAGTATATCAGTCATTTTTTTATCTTAAGATCAATTGCCAAAAGTTTGGATGATCCTACTTCTCACCCCCCCCCCCCCCCCCCCCCCCCCCCCCCGGTAATTCTACATACTTTATCTTCAGTCTGTTAATACACTGCCATTCCAGCTTAGTTCTAATCTTAGTTCACCATATACTTAAAAAAAACCCAGCTTTTTATCTTCTGCCATAGGTAACAGACTGGATCAATGCAACTACTTGTTTTCATCAATTCAGTTCCTTAGCATGCTTACAGCCAAACCATATGTTGACTTACTCTTCGAATCAACGGGGTGGGAAAGAGCCTCCGGAATAACTGCCAGCAAGTTTGTCCAACCACCAATGACACCTAACAGCCGCTGACGCTCATTAAGTCTTTCAAGTTGGACTGACATCTCCTCTTCCACTGTCCGTTGATTTATTGACATGGTCCAGAAATGTTGTACAGCTAAAAGAATCAATACATACAAACAATTTAAGTAAACATGGAAATAGTAAATAAAAAAGTGATACAAAAGTTTTATTTATGAATTATAGGCTATATAACAGGGTAATAACCTAGCTATTTTGGTCCCTCCAGCTAGGTGAAGAGGGGATCCAGGGAAAGCGTGAGGTATCTCTTGGACAATTTATCGCAAATGCTTTCTCAGTGATACCATCAACAACCTTGCTTTGGGAATAAACATTAGTATTTTCATAACCTTATCAGTCCCAAATTAAAAAAAAAAATGGGTTTGGGCCCAGAACAGTTTTGGCCACCCCAGTGCATTTTTTATTCATTGTTATTAGAAAAATGTTTTTTAAATGTTCATATGCATAAATACAACAAGTGCTAATTTAAAAGAAAGTACTTTCAGAAATGACATTATTTTGTATGGGCTTAAAATTAGAAAACATCTCTAGACGGGAGCTAAATATACGAAAGCCTATTAACGGTGAAGTATCAAACCCCCAAAAATGAGGAATGTTCATTGAAAATGGATCAATTTTTAGAATATATTGTTCTACTGGACACAGATACATTCATTTGCCCACATTTCATCTTCCTTATGCTCTGTATGTTTCACTAAGAACCTTGTGTGGGATGATTTTATATACAATTTTAAAATATGTCATGTGTGTATTATCTAATTACCTAATTATATATACAAATAAACATAATTGGTATATCTTCGCTTCTAATGCATGGATTTTAATCTTTATGTATTCCATTCTCCCTGAAGACCAGTACAGAATAAATTTTTTTTCAAACATAGTTTACATAGATTGCCAAAAGTTTGATGATCCTACTTTCTCATCGGTGTCCCCCCCTTCCCAATCAAGGTCGTAATTAGACTAAAACGAGTATCTTCAGTCTGTTAATACCTGGCCAATCCAACTTGCAGTTCTAATCTTAGTTCACTCCGAGCTTACTTAAAACAACCCTGTTCCTTTTATCTGTCTGCATTAGGTAACACCGTGATCATAAAATTTACGTTGAATATTGTCATACTTCAGCGTTCCTTAGCGTTACTTACAGCCAAAGCCATGTAGTTTGACTCTAATCTTTCGGAATCAACATGGCTTGGTGGAAGAGCCTCCAGGAATAACTGCAGCAAGTTTGTCCCCAACCACCAATGAACACCACCAGCGTGACGCTCCCAATTAAGTCTTTCAGTGGGACTGACATCTAAAAGCCTCTATCCACTGTCGTTGAAAAATTAATGACATGTCCAGAAATGTTGTACAGCTAATAGAATAAATTACATACCAAGAATTTCACAAAGTAAACATGGAAATATCAAATAAAAGTGATACAAAGTTTATTTGATGAAATTATAGGCTATATACCAGGGTATATTTTTCAAGACTTTGTGGTGTGCAGCAGTATTTGGGTGACAGTACAACGCGGATCAGGGATAAGCGTGTTGAGGATCATATCTCCTGGACAAAACTTTATTGCAGAAATGCTTTCTCAGTGATACCATTCTAAAGTTTAGAATATTTTTTCGAAATTATGTAGTTTTCATTAACTCTTTCAGTCCCAAGTCAAAAAAAAAAATGGGTTTGGCAAACAAAAATGGCCAAATTTCATAACCCAGTGCTTTTTTTATTGTTGTTTAGGAAAAATGTTTTTTAAATGTTCATATGCATAAATACACGAAGTATTTAAAAGAAAGTACTTTCAAGGAAACGACATTTTGCGGGTTGTTAAAAATTAAAAACAGCTTAGACAGGAGCAAAAGATACGAAAGCCGATTTCACGTTGATCGGGCCAAATGGGTCTAGAAGGAAGTACGATATATCGGCTTTTGGGACTTAAAGAGTTAAGTTAATTAATTAATTTGTCTCTGTTTATATGAGGAATTAAAACTAGTTGATAGCATTACAAGGCAGTCACTATTCTAGAATCTTCAGGGTAGGAGAAATAGAGGGAGACCTTAAAACACAAGGAGAAGAGAGAACTGGAGATAGACATGAACAGGTAGACATGAACAGGTAGACATGAACTGGAGATAGACATGAATAGGTAGACATGAATAGGATAAAGAAGAAATGAAAAGACCTTGAATGGATAACTCGGGACAGAGAGGCTTGGAGGGTATTTGTTGAAGACCTGTGCATCAATCTATTATACCTTCGTGCCACGGTTGCGGTCACGACCAAAGCCAGCAAACCAAGATCCACCACGGCGACAGATGTCAGGGGCTACAGCAACAGTCTCCACGTTTGACACAGTAGTAGGGCAGCCGAACACACCCACATCAGCTGGGAAAGGGGGCTTCAGGCGTGGTTTGCCTTGTTTGCCTTCTATAGACTCAATAAGAGCCTAGAATGAGAGCAACAGTAATACATTTTAATAGTGGATTTATGTTTAGAGTTTGTCTGAGTATATAGACAAGACACTAGTATGAAGAAGTCTGAGAAGATAGATTTTGTATGAGAAAATGACCGTGACTGTGGAAAGATGAGACTTATAGCTTCGAGGGTGAGAACCTAGATTGACTCTCCCTCGCCACTTGTGATGTAAGTACTAACTACTGTCCCACCACCTCTGAGATAAGGTTTCACTAAAGTCCACATACACACTATACAGACAAGCATATAGGTACAGTATAGTTATAGAGAAACTGATCCAGTGTACATTTTATAGTTTATTAAACAACAACATCAATAACACAGCAAAATAAATAACGTGCGAGGTCGCACAAACCTGAAAAAAACAGAACAATTAAAATGACAGACACTTATAGCCCAACAATTTCACCCTCTCTTTCAACCTGCTTGGAAGAAAAATTAAGAATTAAACAAAAATCTGCTTGGTGGGGTCTCTAACTTAAGAGCCGCCTTCCCTAACTATCCTATTATTATTAACTCTAACATACTGTCCTGCTGCAGACGTATAACTAAATGTCTACACAAATCTGAATGCACTATATGATGTCCTACACAGCTAACCACTGTATCACAAGCACTGATTCCCTAATGGACCTCTTCAGTGCTAACTCAGAGTCTGTCCTAACAAAACTTTCTATCTGACTCTAACTTCACTCTCCCCTCTGCTTCTGCTCAGTGTCTCTCTGACACTACCGTCTTCGGCTGAGTGGAATTTGGAAAGGAATGATTTCCCTTTCTCCTTTCCAGACTACTGCAGCTGATGACTTTGATATTAAGAACAAGGTACTTGACTAGGGATGTAGATGCTTCACTGCTGATGAAACCTCTTTCAACTGCCCAGTTACCCCTCTTCGGGTTTAGGACAAACGGCTTTATTATGGCCATGTAAAAAAACCAACAACACCAGGCCACATGCCTAATTGGTGTGTTATAACGAGCTAAGAGCTCCGGATTTTAAGAAAACCTGTTCCCGCTGAAGAATGGGCTTCACTGCATGAGAACTTCTTTCTTTTACTGGTGCAGACGTGCTGGGCGCCGGTAATACCGCGTCACCAGTTCTCTTCACCGTATGAAGATGTCTCGAGCCCTCGGCTCCTGATAAGACAAATTACCGTGGTAAGTTGTAGGGCAGTTTACACCCTCCCTATGTGCCGTGAAAATGCTGTAAAACGAAAAAATAACAACAAATATACAACACGTCAAAATATTCTCAACCCTAACACATAAACACCTTAAATTCCTCTACTCCCCTCTGTCCCCTAAATTAATACATCTCCCCTCCCCAAACTACGCACCAGTGATAAACAAATATTCCTACCCAAGGGTCAAACTAATCTACCACCCCTCCTATCTCTTCCCCCACATCAACATAAATATATGTCTGGTAGAAAAAACCCAGACACGGGCTGACCTAAATCTTTTGTGCTAGGCTTACCTCTGGCGTCAAAACAATTGCATTCACCGCAAGCTAAAAGAAAATCCCCGGTATAAGTTCCCCGGTCCTACTTTCTTACGGACTGACCCGGGAAGGCTATCAATTAACACAGTATTAAATACACTGCTACTACACCATCTATGTAATATAAAATTCACTTCACCCCTGTCTCCTGACTACAAGCTTAATTAACACACAATTAAATACCCAACCATACCTGCATATATACACTACACAATATCATAATCAAAATGCGGGTTTCCCAGACCTATTACATATTACAGAGCACCCGTTTATCTTAGCACTTATCCTCACACAGTTACTATCTCAAAACCGTTACACAAATCATAGATACTGCTACTATTCACAGAAAGTTATAGGCACAACTTCTAGTTTTATTATAAGATAGCAAATGATGGCACTTCTGTCTAATAAATTTAATTTAACTCCCAGAAGAAAACTTTACTTTAACGTGCTAAGATCTATTATAAACGAACTATCTACGACGCTAATAAAGTTATACACATACCCAATTATTGAATCTCTCACGTAGAGCAGAGGATACGACTTAGATTTCACGGCAGCAAAATTTTGAGACCAGCGAGAGCGCTAAAAGATTTTGATGCTACATATATAGTAAAATATTATGATGAAATAAGACGCGATGAGTCATCGCGTGGCGTCTCTCTGGGCCGACCTTAGACCAATATTATTGCTGCAAATAAATTACCTCTGACCTCCGCCAATGATATCGTAAACAACCCGATGACTCAGTGTATATTCTGCTCTAACGCGCTACTTATTGCGTCACCTTTATGCGAAACAACCAAAATAAATGTAACGACCTCAAACACAATCACCAAAATAAATTTGACTGGTTCAAGGTTGGTTCTGCGTACCTGGGTCGTGTTTCTGCCCCCATCTCTACAATTAACAGGGTAGGTGCGGGTTTTCGGATTTTTCCTAGACTGAAAAATCTACCCAGCCTAATAATATGAACTCCAACGCCTAATAAAATAACATGAACGCAATTACTTAGAGAGAAGAGTACGGGGACGAAATTGAAATTAAAACCCACAGTAACTCCTCATACATAAACGCCATTAATTACATGGAGAAGAAGAATGGGGCCTGTTGAAAATAAAAATACAGTACTCCATCACAGCCCCCGGGAAAATTGACCCTGAATGCTGGCCTCTTGTCCTTTCAGAGTCAAGTCTTTCTTTGCTTATCTTTTTTTTGGTCAGTATTTATAAACATATTCTATCAGTGAGGCAAAAGTACTGTCTGCGTACCTGGGTCGTGTTTCTGCCCCCATCTCTACAATTAACAGGGTAGGTGCGGGTTTTCGGATTTTTCCTAGACTGAAAAATCTACCCAGCCTAATAATATGAACTCCAACGCCTAATAAAATAACATGAACGCAATTACTTAGAGAGAAGAGTACGGGGACGAAATTGAAATTAAAACCCACAGTAACTCCTCATACATAAACGCCATTAATTACATGGAGAAGAAGAATGGGGCCTGTTGAAAATAAAAATACAGTACTCCATCACAGCCCCCGGGAAAATTGACCCTGAATGCTGGCCTCTTGTCCTTTCAGAGTCAAGTCTTTCTTTGCCTATCTTTGTTTTGGTCAGTATTTATAAACATATTCTATCAGTGAGGCAAAAGTGTCAATCCCTCACTGATTAAAATCTTGCTTGTTTCTGCTGCAGGTGATCAAACTGTAAAAAACTTCTGATTAACATTGTTGCTTTTTGTCATGTACTCATCATCATCATCTGCTTTTTGTGCTCCTTATTCAGCACACAGTCACTACTGCAGCTGGTCCCCATGCAGGAAACCTGCACCAAGCAGCCACATGGTTTTGCAGTGGTGATTTCTGTTGCCAACCCCCCTTGCACAACAATCATATTAGTTGTACTGTGCAGTCGTCTTATTCTTTGTCTGTCTCTTCAGAGCCCTCTTACCATTTCCAGAACTGTACCGGGCGTAACAAAGTTGTTAATGTTTGAAACCAAAATATATTACATGAAAATATTGTTTTAGATTTTATTTATCAGTCAATAGGCATGCAGAATATGTAACCTTGCATGATTTCACATACAATATATCATGACTAGATACTGAAGGCCTGCACCTGGCTGGCAATCATAAAATAAATGTGAAATAAATTGCATAACGACACCGAAATGACAAAGAAGCAAAATTCAGTGATTAAGAGGATCTCCAGTGCTTCATAAACATAAAGATGCTAAAGACAAAGAATGAAAGAAACTCAAAACTTACCGTTTCCTCTCCACAAATGTATGCTCCTGCTCCTCTATGAATGAAAACATCGAAGTCATAACCTGAGCCACATGCATTCTTCCCAATAAGACCCTCTTTATAAGCCTGGAAATAGAAGAACAACAAAAATTGACTTACATGGCACAGTTTGTTCCATAATACAAGTAATCTTAACACTAGGGTTGCTGCACTTAGGGTAAGCATTGACTCTCTGAAATGCTACAGCTTGACAAACCAGTGACGTTGAGAACCAACAATGGCAGTCCTACTGCCCCACTTACCAGTGCCAATATTTTCATATTATTACCAATACAACAAAACAATAATTACAATCTATCAAAGTATTCCCCTCAGGACAAGAGGAGGAAAGAGCCCACCAAAGTGAAGGGGTTGCTCTAATGCTGTGTAGGGAAGCACAGAAGGCACTTATAGAATGGGAAGCAATGGGACCCAGAATTATAACAGCAAGGTTTAAATCAAACAAAAAGAAAATAAATATAAACATCGTCCAGTGTAATGCACCAACAAATGATAAAGAAGAATCTGAGAAAGAAGACTTTTACACCAGACTACAAAATGTCTTGGACAAAAAGAAAAGAAAAGACATCACAACTTTGATGGGGGAACCTAAACGTGAAAATAGGTACAAACAACACAGGCTTTGAATAAATCATGGGAAAACATGGATTAGGTACGATGAACAAGAATGGGGAACTATTAGCTAATTTCTGTGCTTCAAATCAACTAGCTATAGGAGGAAGCATATTTCTACATAAAATAATACATAAAGCAACATGGATATCACCAGACCACAGAAGTGAGAATCAGATTGATCACAAGGGACCCAAAGACGCAGCAATAGAGAACGCAGTCAGTGACTCATAGCTTGACTGCCTGCGTCAGGACCAGAGAATCAGAGCTGGTCAAGACCGCACTCCACCTCCACGTGGTGGTCCTGGAAACAGTCTGCAGCAGTGCAGTCTGGCTGAGCGAGTGTGGATCGCAATGGGAAGGCAAACCCGGTCCTAAAAAATGCAGTGCAGAAGTCGGATGTGTCGACCGAAAGGTGCAGATATCACAGCTTAGGCGTAAACGGACACAACGCAACCACCGTCATTTTCAGGACAAACGAGGAAGAAGAAGATTGATCACATATGCATAAGTAAAAAGTTTAGGTCATCATTGCATGAGGTAAAAGTATGTAGAGGAGCCGATGTAGTATCAGACCATCATCTTCTGTTGGCTAAAACAAAATTAAAACTCAAGAAATTTACAACACTATATAGCTATAGACAACAGTATAATGTGGGATATCTAATCAGGAAATAAGAGAACAATTTTCAGAAATCAGGAAATAAGAGAAAAATTTTCAAACAGTATCCACCAAATGCCAAGTACTTCAACAGCTAGAAGATGAAGCAGATATGGAAGACAACTGGCAAAAAGTAAAAAATATATGGAATGAGACATGTGAAGAAGTACTGAGAAAAAGAGAACATCAGCACAAAGCATTGATAACAGAAATCATTAGTAAGATAGAAGACAGGAAAAACAAGAAAGCAGATTTAAACAGAAGCAAAACCAGAAGCTCCAAAGCCAAGGCTCATGAAGTGTACATAGAAGCAAACAAAGAAGTAAGAAGAAACATCAAGAGACAAAAGGAAGTATACTGAAGAGCTGGCAAGAGAAGCAGAGGAAGCTGCAGCCAAAGGAAATATGAGGGACCTGTACAAAAACATAAAGAAGCTAACAGGGAAATATAAACAAGCAAATGGCCTCATAAAAGATAAGAATGGAAAATTGCTTAGTAATATATAAGAACAAATGAAGAGATGGACAGAACATTTTGAGGAACTTCTCAATAGACCAGCTCCAACTAATCCCCCAGACATCCAGCCAGCAGAAGAGGAGCTACAAATCAGCTGCGAACGAGAAAAGTAGAGAAGAAATAAAGAAAGCTATAAAGCTTCTGAAAGATGGAAAAGCAGCTGGTCAAGATGGTATTCCAGCAGAGGCAATCAAAACAGATATTGATACCCCTACAGAGATATTATACAAACTACTTGGCAAAGTCTGGGAGAGAGAGGAAATACTAGCAGAATGGAAGGAAGGTTATCTGGTCAAGTTGCCTAAGAAAGGAAATTTACAAGAGTGCACAAGTTATAGAGGAATAATGTTACTATCAGTTCCAGGAAATGTATTAAACAGAATCACCCTTGAGAAATTAAAAGAGTCCATAGACAAGCAACTGAGAGATGAACAAGCAGGTTTTCAACAAAACAGGTCCTGTACAGACCAGATAGCCACTTTGAGAATAATAGCTGAACAAAGCCTGGAATGGAATTCACCACTATACACCGGATTCGTGGACTATGAAAAGGCATTTGACAGTGTAGACAGAGAATCCTTTGGAAATTGATGAGCATTATGGAGTTCCCATGAAGATCATTAACTTAATTAAGAAGATCTATGAAGACATGACGTGCAGAGTTCTTCATGATGGACAACTTACAGAACCGTTTAGGAGTAGAACAAGAGTGAGACAGTGATGCCTCTTGTCTCCATTTCTTTTCTTACCAACAATAGATTGGGTTATGAAAACATCGACATCACACAACAGAAATGGAATAAAGTGGAATCTGATTAAACAGCTTGACGATCTGGATTTTGCAGATGACTTGGCTCTTCTGTTCCATACCCATAATCAGATGCAAGACAAAATGAAAATTCTCGATGAGAGGTCACAACAAGTGGGCCTGAAAATATGCAGGGAAAAGACAAAGATTATGAGAATAAATGCAAGAAATGATAACAAGGTTGAACGTGAAGAAACACCACTAAAAGATGTAGAATCGTACACATATCTTGGCAGTAATATAGACAAAGTTGGAGGGACAGACAGTGATATCAAAATAAGAATACAAAAAGCAAGAGGAGCTTTCCTTGCATGGGGAAACATATGGAGAACAAGAGAACTCAAGTCCAACATGAAAATAAGAATCTTGAACTTAAATGTCAAGTCAGTCCTATTGTATGGCTCTGAGACATGGACAGCAACAAAAACTACAACCAAAAAGCTACAGACTTTTATAAACGGGTGCTTGCGTAGAATAGAAGGACTGAAATGGTATGACAAAGTCACAAATGTGGAACTGATGACAAGAACCAGACAAATGCCAGTGGAACAAAAGTTGAGAAGAAGACGTTGGTGATGGATAGGACACACATTGAGGAAACCTGCTGATAGCATTACAGTCCTTGTTCTGGAATCCACAGGGAAACAGAGGCAGAGGTAGACCAAAAAACACATGGAGAAGAGATACAGAAGTGAAAATGATGAGGAAAACTGCTGGATCTTAAAATTGGTTCAAATTAGCAAATTTCCATCTTTTTTCTTACTTACCCAGCTGTTCCTCTTCTGCACAGGAGTACAGAGATTAGCCAGAGAGAACGCCATTCTATCCTATCAGCTATCATCTGTTTAGCCTGGTTCCAGTCTAGTCCTTGGTCCTTAAATATCTGAAGTAGTCCTTCCAGTGAACTTTGGGTTGTCTCAGAGGTCTGGACCCTTTGTTCTTGGCTTCCTATGTTTGTTCTGGTAGCCAATTATCTCTTATTCTGCATCACGGCCATACCATTGCAGCTGGGATGGTTCCACTTGAGTCTGCAGGGGCTGGATTTTGAGGTCATGACTTATCTGGCTGTGGACTTATCCCTTCTTGTAAATAAAGTTCTCTTTTTTCAAATCTTTTGATCTCTTTACTTTTCAAAACTGGTGACCCGTGCATCTCTTAAAAAGGAACACTGAATGTGTCCTCTCAGAGTTTCATGATTATTTCAGGGTTTTAAAACCCTCTTGGTGATTTCTTGCATAACGTTGATGTTCTCCATGTGCCTTTCAAGACAAACATTGAAAGATATTTTAAATGCTGTTTAAAATTAATAAAGTAATTTATACCCAAATGATAACCAGGTTTCAGCTGAATGGTGCATTTTAATTGTGGTGAGAAAGCAAATGATAAAGATATATTGGTGCACTGGTCATCACTTCCCACAGATGCCAGAGGATACCCCTATAGGAATAAGATGGACAACGTTTACCACACTGGAAGATCTAGAATACGCAGACGATACTGCACTACTCTCACATTCACAGCAGCACATTCAAGAAAAAACAGACAGACTGAATAAATATAGACAAGTGGGACTGAGTATCAACCTGAAGAAGACAGAGGTCATGACACTCAATGTAATAAATCCTGAGCCCATAAAAATAAGTAACCAATAACTGAAACAAATAGATACATTTACATATCTAGGAAGCATAGTAATAGAAGACGGTGGAACAAGCAAAGACATCAGTAACAGAATGAATAAAGCCAGAACAGCGTTTGCAAATTCAAACATTTTAAAATCTTCTCAATACAGCACTAACACCAAATTTAGATATGCGGGAGTTGCGTACTTTTGTATGGCACTGGAGAATAACAGAAAAGGAAATGTCCAAATTATGCTTTTTCAACACAACCAGCTCCAACCAGGAATTACTTACACAGTGCAGTCAAAAAGGCATGCACACCATCATAGCAGGTAGATGCTGGAACTGTGTTGGCCATGTCCTCAGAAGAGACCCTGACACCATCACCAGAACTGCTTATCTATGTACCCTAGAAGGACGGCGAAAGAGAGGCAGACCAAAGACAACCTGGCGGACAACAGTAGAGGCTGAAATGCAAAGCATGAACCAGAGTTGGGGCACGGCACAAAGGATGGCCACCGACTGAGCAAAGTGGGGACAGTTTGTTGCTGCCATACAAGACGCCACTAGGCGTGATGGTCACTGACTGCTTTGACTGTCAGGTACTAAGGATCCAAGAAGAAGAAGATGCCCTGGTGCTACCTCACCAATCCCAATGGAGGAGAACAGAGAACACTTCAAGAAAACTGCTAAAAAAGTAACAACACTGTTGTATCTTAAGTTTGCTTATGTTTCGAAGATAGAAACTGACCTCAGTAATTGCCACTTGGAGGTTGGATGCTTCGTTATAGAATTCTCCTCTAATGTAGATGTATGCTAGGGACAGGAAACAAGTAATTGACAAGAGGTTATATAACACATGAGCTAAAAATTTAAGAGCTAAACTTCATGTATCACAAACGCTAATCATTTATATAATATTGGATGTGAATATTTGTATAACACAATATCTAACATCACTACAACATATGAGCTATAAACTAACGTAGCACAAGATCTAATCATATACATAAAACACAAACTACACTTTTGTGAATGGGTGCTTACATGAAATGGAAGGATTGAAGTGGTATGACAAGATCAGTAATGTGGAACTGTTGACTGGGGCCAAACAGGCGCTGGTGGATGCGAGATGAGAAGAGGATGATGGCAAAGGCTTGGAGACATGTTAAGGAAACCTGTTGACAGTGTTTCAGAAGTCCCCAGGGTGAAAGAAGAAGAGGTAGACCAAGAGGCACATGGTGGGGAGAGCAGGAGATGGATATGAGAATAGTGAAGAGGACATAGAAGGATCTGGAGCAGATGGCACTGGACAGAAAGATGTGGCATAGGTTTGTTGAAGGCCTACGATCCTTGGGGAGTTGAAAGGTAATGATGACAAGATAAATAAAGCTTCAGAGCTAAACTTATTGCAAAATAACACACAAACAGGTACATAACATTGGAGGTTGTAAGAAGTTACTGTGATTTTATTTTTCTAGAGGCCCCATTTTTCTTCTCCATGAGTAGTATTCGAGTTTAGTCTTGTTTTGTAGGTAATTAATTGCATTTTTCAGGAGGGGAGTTTAATATTAAGATATGCACTAGTTCTTTCTTTAAATTAATTGCGATCTCTTAGGCTTTTCTTCATTAAAATAATCACGGTCATTTTAGTGTATATCAGCGCGTGAGTATTATTTGGGCTGGGTAAACATTTTCCGATGTTAATAACCCCATCCCAGTAAATCGTTGGGTGGGTGGTGAACCTCTACCCATGTACATCAAAACGGGCACTTGAACGAATCAAAAGTTAATTTTGCTCACGCGGTCGGTATAACATGATTTAACATGATGCAAGAGAAAGACGCGCGGGCAGTAACGATATGACTCACGAGATGCTTTCAATTTAATTGGCGGAGGTCACCAGTATTAATTTTTGTAGTGATTCCATTGGTTTGAGGGGGACGCCAAAACAATGACATAGGGGCGTAGGTCAGCGTGGGTTTTTTTAAATGATATATACAGCGCATATTCATAAGCGGGCCTCTTCGTCTGCAGAAATATTCAGCCGTGAAAAATCGACGTCATATCGCTTGCTCAGTTGAGGTATTCGGTATGTATAAATTTAATTAAGCGTAGCAGATAGCTCTGTAAGATCTCCACACGTGAAAGTAAAGTTTTCTTCTGAGGAACTAATTAAAGTTAATTTAACAACAGTGCCATCACTTGCTATATTGTAGAATTAATCAACTGTAAGGGTGCATTAATTCTTCCTATGATAAATAGCAATATCTAGGAGTGTCAGACAGACACTGAACATATTTAGAAGTCATTCAGTTTCCCCTTAAACCCTGAGCGGGTTAACGGGGCAAGTAAAAGAAGTTGTCCAGCACCAGTGAAGCTTCTACATTTTTTCGTCAAGTACCTCGTACTTGAAAACCCAAGTCATCAGCTACAATATTCGTTTGGGGGAGATAGGGTAAAAATTCCTTCCAGATGTACAAGAGAGAGAGAGAGATGGGGGTAGCGGAGAAATCTCTCAGTTTCATGTAGGACTTTCAAAAGCTCAATCAGTTTTCCGGTGTATACCTTGGTGTTAGTTAGTGGCGGGTATATCGCCAAAAGAGTTGAAGCTGTGTAGGAGCTCATGTAGTGACGTCTGCAGACAGACAGAGGAGTAGAGTGTGTTTAATAATATAAATTTAGTTAAAAGTAGTGGATCTGTTGTTAGAGACCCACCAAACAGGTTGTTGTAATCGTTAACTTTCTTCCCTACAGGTTGAGAAGAGGGTGACATTGTGGGGTTACAAATTGAAATCATTTTAATTGGTTGTTTTGTTTTTCAGAGATGCGAACTCGCACGTTATTTATTTTTCTCTGTTATTTGAATTTTGTGGTGTAAATAAAACTATTTAAACTGTAGTCTGGATCAGCTACTTTACTATACTGTACCTGTATGTGTCTGTATAGTGGTGTCTGTGGTATTTAATCAAACCTTATCTCCTTCTTGGTAGTAAGGAGGTGTTGAGGCTATAGCAATACAATATGTCACAAGTGGCGAGGGAGAGTCAATCTAGGTTCTCGCCCCTCGAAGCCAATAGTCTCATCTTTCCACATTCACTGTCATTTTCATCCAAAATCTATCTTCTCAGACTTTTCTTACCACTAGTGTCTTGTCTCTATTTAAGACAACCTCTAGTCTTAAATCCACTTTGTGACAGAGGTTAAACATTTAGGTAACAAATGAGCATCTTATTTATAGTAAATGCAGTCATGATTCATGAATACACCAGGACGACAGAGTTCATGTGGTGCATGTTTGTTTCATAATTTGTAATAGTTAAATTTCTCTAATCAGCTTCAAAGACCTATTTTCTGTCAAGAAAATAAAGACTAGACAATTTCTTAAAACAATTTTGTTTTTTCTGTTTTTTATTAGTAAAATCCGAGCCACGTAAGCCATCAACATATAACGAGCAATAATTACGTTGTGCTTTATCTGCTGCATGTCTTGACGATGTCACTAATTCTCCTGTGGCCATTTCCCATTCCATTTCAACTTCATTGGATCTTTGTAGTCAAACTTATCTTGACTGCACCATGGTCAATGCACCATAAAAAAAACTGAAAGGTCTGCATGCTCTTTTAATGGGTGTTCAGTTTAGCTTTCTGGGTGCAATGCACACCTTTCTGTATTTTCCCCAAAAGCTGGCAGGAATTCATTGTTGGTTACACACATTTCAGCAAGACAGTTAGTACACAGGGGATAGGATGAGTTCTAGGAAGTATTACTTGACAATTCTCAACTTTTCCCTCCTCTCATGTGTCAGGAAGCTTTGACTGTAGTTGCATGAAATAAAATAAATGCGAAACAAGACTTACCAGCTCTGGCATGCATCGACACACCAGCAATCAGACACCCCTCTATAAGTTTATGTGGGTCATGTCTCATGATCTCCCTGTCCTTACAAGTTCCTGGTTCTCCCTCATCAGCATTCACGACCAAATACTTGGGCCTGGAATAGAAACAAACCTTTTGCTCTTACAATATCAGATTTACATGACCTAGAACTGTTTCAGTAACTGTCATAACAAATGGAGATCCTGGGTCACATAATTATGGCACAAAAATAATAATAATAATAACAACATGACTTAAAATAAGTAATAAGGAGTGCTTGAACAGTCACTATGCACCTACCAATCTGGATTCACTTTCTTTCAATGAAATAATATACTGCCTGAAAAAAAAAAAAGTATCTAAGAGGAAGACATAAGAAGGAAGAAATTAGGGAAGGCCTTTGCCCCATGGAGGGACACAGAAGACTCCTAATGATAATAATAGGTGCAAAGTAACTTTTGTATCCATAAGCATGTGTGTTTGATTTTGTTACCAGAAGACGCACAGAGATTTTATGATGACCCTAAATAACACGAGGTTTAAAATTGTGTTCAATAATAAAACAGAAATTATGTACAAAGAGAAAGATCCCCAGTTGAAGTGAGATTTTTTAGGCCGCAAACGGCTTCTGGGCCGACCCAGCCTCATGAATTGGGTACCAGAGCAACTTCTGGGAAAGTTAAGGCGGACGGCGTGATGCTGACCACACCACCCCTGGTGTGTCGATGAAAAGAAAATATGAGCCTAACACTATATTCCCAATATGCCTCAATGGGAGTGTAATGGGATCCTTTACCTTTTATATACAACCTTGCAGAATCCCTATGTGACATACGTACTCAGGGTGACATACATACATAAGCATTGAATGAACAGGAAAATCCAATGATGTGGTGAACACTATAAAAAAGCATGATATGACAAGAAACAACAGTGGATGCTGAAAAAAAAAAACCAACACTAATAATGAACTTTCTTTATGATGATCCATGGCATCAGCAACAAAAACAAAAAGACAGGTCTATATATCCTTTTATCCGAACACACCCCAAAAGTCAAAATATGCTAAAAATTGAACGTTTCTTTGGGGCTCCTTTTCTATCACAATTTGGCTGATTTCTGAAATGTTTCGGAGACTTTGGGCCATTATTTAGACACACTATGGGTGACTCTGGACTATTTTCAAATACAAATGGGGGTGACTTTGGGCTACCTTTTTAAATATGATTTTGGCAACATTTGAAAACAAAAATTATGTTTCCGAAACAAAGCTGTTCCCAAGGAGATTTTGGATAAAAAAGATACAGACCTGCACTACATACAAGTTGCACCAACCTCCCATCAAAGGGCTTGTTCATAAAGCCCCATTTCATCCCTGTCGGAAAACCAGCTCCTCCTCTTCCTCTCAGTCCTGACGTGGTTACCTCTTTCAGGATCCAATCATGTCCCTTCAGAATAATTTCTTTTGTTTTGTACCAAGCACCCTGTAGAAAGTGACAGACCAAAATAATTTTAGTTCTCAGATTAAGCAGAAACCTTTGCTTCTAGTTTCAATGTGTTTCAAAAATAAAAAGTGGCAAAAGTACTATGATGTGTTTCTGGCATTCTGAGAACAATGTATTGTGTTTCTGGCATTTGAAAACAATGTATTGTGTTTCTGGCATTCTGAAAACAATGTATTGTGTTTCTGGCATTCTGAAAACAATGTATTTTGTTTCTGGCATTCTGAAAACAATGTATTGTGTTTCTGGAATTCTGAAAACAATGTATTGTGTTTCTGGCATTCTGAAAACAATGTATCACATGGCTGTCTGTCCACGCGCTTTTAGTTAAGCCAGTTGGTTTAAACGACCTTTCAGTCACTGGGTCAAATTCTTACTGGAGATCAAGCATTCAAGTCATGGTTTTAGACATTCGAAATGGGGTGCTAAAAAAACTTTCTGGAAAATTTATTATTGGAAACCTAGTTTTCAAGTGGTGTTAAGTTATAGATGGATTGTTACTGTATGTTTCAGTACTACAATGAGCATTTTGCTACAATTACAACAGAAGATATGAGCGTCTGAAATAGTGTAAAAAAGGACTTTTTTAATGTTCAATATGTCATTATTCTTATGCAATAATGCTAATACCTTGGGACAGATTATGTTCAACGTGTACATGTATGTAAAGCAGACATGTCAAAGAAAATTTTTCAGCAGCGTGCTTTAAATATGAATTATTGGAAGATATTTTCTTGACCATCGGCACACTAGGGGTGATGTGGTCAACATCATGCCGGCTGCCTTAACCTTCCCAGAGTTGCTCTGGTACTCAGTTGAGGCTGGGTCGACCCAGGAGCCATTTGCGGCCTAAAAAAATTCCACCTCATCTGGGGATCGAACCATAGACCACTGAGCTAGGAAGCCAGTGCACTAACCACTATGCTACCGCGGCTCCCGCACATACAATGTGCATGAACATAAATTGCTACCTAAAAGTTATATATTGTTGTCTCAAAGCAGATACTGTCATAGGTCCCAGCATCGAGAGGTGAGGTGAGCACTTAACTTCCTCGCTGCCTTTTCCTTCCCTAACTCAAGAGCAAAGTCAGGTACCTCTTTACAGCTGAGTAGACTGGATTATGAAGATACTGTGAATCAAATCTATGTCACAAGATTCCAGCACTATAACCACTCTGTTAATCAGATAGCTCTTCTGAGAAGTACACCAAGTAATACTGTTCTCAGTAGTACGTATGCATGTCGGTAGTAGACATGTCACAGACAACTGACACTGTTGAATTTTTTGTGCAGCAGGCTTCAAATATAAATTATGGAAAGTAAAATAGTCAAGTAATTAATTTTGATTATATAATTATACTAAAAGTACTGCATGAGAAAATCATGGTACTGAGAAATACATCACGTAGCATTGTATTCTTTGTCTTCTTCTGCGTTAATCCTGAAAAGGACATTGGATGTTACGTTAATGTCGCTGTTAAAAAACCAAAAAAAAACAAAAAACAGTAAGAGCTGGGATTTTAAGACGCTGTTCGGTCGGCGCGCTTTCGGCCCCAACACATCCATGTTTCCAGCATGGCAATTTTTTTTGGGACCGGTTAGCCTTCCCTCTTCGATCCCTACTCTCTCAGCCAGACTGCAGTGATGCAGCTTGTTTCCAGGACCAACCACATGGAGGTGGGAGTAGAGGTCTTGGTCAGCTCTGGTTCGCTGACCCTGAACGCAAGCAGTCAATCTATGGGTTGCTGACTGCAATTTATCACTGTTGCTGCGTCTTCGGAAATCCCTTCATTGTATTCAACTTGTGTGTATGTATCTAAAGTGGATTTGTCACTGAAAAAAGACATTGCTGAATTCTTTTAAACAGCAGCATGCTTCAAAATATGAATTATCGCAAAGATGAACTGAGAAATCATTGATTATGGTTTATATGTACCTGTTATATGTCCTATTCAGTGTATATGATGCATGAATTTCTAACTGAGAAAT
The DNA here is from genome assembly GCA_024509875.1 of Oreohelix idahoensis. NCBI lineage: Eukaryota > Metazoa > Mollusca > Gastropoda > Stylommatophora > Oreohelicidae > Oreohelix > Oreohelix idahoensis. The sequence goes on from JAMPIV010014256.1 coordinate 152,827, forward strand.
ACAAGCAGTATTTGTTTTAAGGAATACTGTATGTTGTAAATATTGATGTGTAAAAATACTCTGTTGAAATAAATATAATGATGTTTGTGTGTGTGTGCCACGTGCGTACAAAGTACCCAAAAAAATAGATTATCAATACACACAATATTCTATCCAAGTACATCTACACACCACATGTATTGTCGAAAAAATTCATCTAAATTTTTGTCTCACTATTTCTTGTGTCTGTCAAACACTATCCATCACACGCATTATTGTTTTACCCCCCCGCCGCCCCCCCCCCCCCCCAGCAATGGAATTTGCACATTAAAAGATATGAGAAAATTAGCACTTTTAATTGTGAAATTATGTTTCAAATACCGCCTGTATTTGTCGTTTAAATCTTGGAAATTGTGTTAAATCTGTAAAATCTGTCATATGCTCTATCATTTGCAACATTTTTGTGTTTTCCAACAATGGAATTTGCCCATTCAAGAGAAGCAGAAATTTGCAACCAACGAGTCTTTTATCTTTAACAATTTTAATCGTGAAAATTATGTTTCAAATAGCGCATCATCATCATCATCATCATCAGTTGCCATCTCCACAACGGAGTTTGGCTGTAATGGATCTCCAACGTCTTCTGTCTCTTGTCTTGGTGGTACACTCTGATAGACTCTTTCCCGTCCATCTCTTGATGTTATCTTCCCACTTAAAGCGCTGTCTTCCCCTTGCACACTTTACCCCCTTCAACTCTCCTCCGTTACCCTCTCTTTTATGGTCTTCTGCAAGGATGGTGTTATTGCTTTTTACTATGGTTGCCCAAAGTATTTTAGCTGCCGAACCTTTTGACCTCTCTCTCATTAGATTACTCTTTTCATTGGACCTAGATTTTCTAGACCTCCTTATGTGAGTTTTTCATCTCTTTACCATGAGATACGCGCCCCATTCTTCTATATAATCCCACATATATTTCAAGAGCCACAATCACTCGTATTCTTCCAAATGCTTATTCATCGTCCATGTTTCTGCACCATACAGAAATGCAGATAATATTATACACTTTATGATTCTCCAGTTTTTTAATTTATTAGATAACTGTTTTTGATGTCAGTATATGTTTTTTCATGTTGTTGAAATGTAACAATACTTAAATCTGATGATTAAACAATATTCTGTCTATTTTAACAAGTAAGACGCCCCAGTCACAGTACAGGTTATATGAAATAGCGCATGATTTCATCATTAACAAAAAAAAAAAAATTAAATCATTGGAAATTAAAAAAAAATAATAATGTGTAACGACCTTTGAAATTGTTTAATGTGTAACTCCTGTCTGCGTATGCTCATTGCAAAGCAATTTTTGATTTATGATTCAATATGTGGGAATGTTTTTTTCTAATATGTCCTGTGGTATCACATTCATTCTAAAACAGGTCTTCCTATGACTTACAAAACATACAAAGCAATAGAGAGAGAGAGAGAGAGAGAGAGATAGAGAGAGATAGAGAGAGAGGGAGGGGAGAGTAGGGGGAGAGGAGAGAAGAGAGAGAGAGAGACGAGAGAGAGGAGAAGAGAGAGAGAGAGAGAGAGAGAGAGAGAGAGAGAGAGAGAGAGAGAGAGAGAGAGAGAGAGAGAGACTAAAATACTTAAATCTGATGATTAAACAATATTCTGTCTATTTTAACAATAAGACAGCCCCAGTCACAGTACTGTTATATGGAAACAATAAAAAAACACTATAAATTATTAAGGATGACAAAGCCTTTCTGTATGTTATATGATAAAGATTCATAAAATTGGACTACCGTATGTTTAAAGTGAAAGAGCTGCAGCAATAAAATATTGTGGAAACAATCTTTAACATTGTGGTTATTTTTTATAACGACTATTACATAGTTAGATATTGTTATAAAATTAATGAAAATCCACACATAGATAGTATACTGCACGATTGACATTTTGTAACAAAATTACTTTAGTGCTATATGTAGAACAGGAATGTTTCGTATGATAGATTTAAATTTCACGTTCTTATTTAAGAATAAAATCAACTGATGAATGTTTCCCCCATGCAGAAAAAGCTGTGACCTCGCTGGTTAGAAATTTGGGCCAACCAAACATAGCTTAGGAACTAAAGTATTGACTTTTTAAAATAGGCAGGCAAACAGCCGTGATCACAACAGTTAAACATTTTACTTCTCTCTTCACAGCTCAATGCCACTTTTTCCTCCAATCTCTGTGAATATCTCAGATTAAAAAAGCTGCTGTTAAAAGTTTTTTTTTTTCAAAACTTAGACATCTCAGTTAAAAAGATGGAAGATTATTTTTTTTTTTTTTTAAAGTTACAGTATTTATGCTTTATATGTGGTTTCCACCTAATTTTTTTTTTAAGAAAGTGGTACATCAGGGTAATTCTAACAACTTCCTCTTCTTTCTTTTAACGACTATTCCGTGGGGATTATTATAACGTGGCCCGCAACTTGCACACGGGACCTATTTTTTTTTTCTTTCGCGACCGCATTAATCCGAGGGGAAGTGCTAGTCCAGTTCCGATCTCACTACCCATTGAGCCCACGGGGCCAGTCAAATGACATCCATTAATTAGGACCAAGTGGTTCTTGAAGAAAAAAACTTTCCATAAATTATAATAGCCTCAACTAGGAAATCTAACCCGGTACACTATCTAGAACACGAAGCGGAATGGCCGGATCCACCTCTTAGCCCACAATCGACCCCCAGATCGCTGCCTCTGGCAAAATTTAAAAAATTAAGAAAACCTACCCACCCAAAAAAAATATTTATAGAATGTTGTATTCCTATATACACACATTGGGAATTACTTGACGTTGCTAAAAACAGAGTTTGCGTACACCTGTGCAGAGATCCACCTTGTGTTACTAGAAGGATGAGAATCGGGAAGCAGCTGATGGATAGTTTTGTCTGCCAATGAAATGAATTTTTATCACAGTTTCTTAAAAAAACCAAACCATAACCTCTTTCATTCACTATTTATTATGCTGCCAAAAAAAAATGTACTCTGTCAGTCCATCACAAAAACAATCAAAGGTCAGTGTTTCTAATGCCCTACAATTTGCAGATATTTTTATAACGATATACTGATATTTAACCGTTTTAAACAGGGAGAACAAAAAACTAGAGAGAAGACTATTACATGTAGGGGTAAGAATATGCCTAACCCTGGCCATAGCTCCTTTCCCTCAGTTTAAAGGTCATAGCGACGTCATAGAGAATTGGTGAAAAAATTACTGTCTTCATCTATTTCCAGTGGACCGTGACCGATTTCCTGAAAAACAGAAGCCCCAAGAGTTTTCATCCAAATCAAACATAAAAGTTTTTTATATTGTAGCTTCGCCTATCTATAGTACACATGACAGTAAACATTCAGCATAACAAAATCAACATCTAAACCTTCTAAGATACGACTACAGTCACCTATTGCCAACTGGCAACTCATGTCTCTTCAACTTCTTAATAAGAATTAATCCAAATAACAAGCTGTTTGATACCGTTTGTGAGACCAACATCACATAATCTGCTTGGTAATCTTAGCAATTCTGAAAAACTGTGGTGCTGTGAATATGCGACTGCATGATTTATATGGTGCTGAATACAAATTAGAACGTTAGATGAGATCTTACTATGACAGAAGGCGAAAATCCTTTGCTTGCCTGTGATTGACAGCCATGTAAGTTAGATAATATCATCATTACGGGAAAGAAGGATTCATAGATCAAATGGGTGTTTATAAACATTTTTTTTAACACCGTTAATATCTCCGTTAACCATTATATTGTGAATCATAAAAAGGTAATAATATAAATACATTGCAAAGTAATTTGTAGAATAGTCATATATTCAAGAACATAAGAATACCAAGGGCTGAAAACTTGTGAAGACATATGTGCATTAAACAAAAGACATTGTGATAGAAAGAGATGTATAAGTAATTAGATAAATTTACAGACTGTTATTTATTTCTATCTCTCACTTCTCATTCTTCCAACAATCCAATTATTTTGAGACAGGTTAAACCAACCAGTGTAAGGGCACAATCAGGGACGATCAAAAATAATAATATAATAGGTCCTCCCTTTTTCGAGTTCCAAATGTCATGCCTTTATCCTTTCCTCATAATGTAGTTAAAATAATGAAATTAAAAAATTTTTGTAAATTGGTAATCCACCTGCTCACTTATCCTTCAGTTTTGGGCAGCTTCAAGTAGCGTGAATAAAAAAAAAAAAAGAACAAAAAAACAAATCAAAAACAAAAATACGTTACAATCAAAACAGTCGAAAGTACTTGAAGACCCTGGCTACGACCCTGAAATAAAGTAAAAACACAGGTATTTTGTGTATATATGTACTAGTGACATGGGTTTAATCAGGTTAACAATTATTTCTTAAATTTAAATTACTATATCAACTCCGTGAGTCTGGACATCCTAAAACTGTAGGATAGAGTGATCTAAAGTGGAGATGTGTGTGTGGTGACAACACCAGGTTTACATTTATTTTTTTACAACTGCCATGCTACTACTTCTTCGTTCCCCCACAGACCGTCAACTACTTTAAATAAGTTACAAAGAAAATCAAGTGGTCAGTATTGAGGCTGTATTGAACAAAATCTCTCTGTAGAGGCTTATTCTAGGAAAGGAGCTGGTGATAGGCCATATGTTGCTTTCCTCTGTTTCCTCGTATGTTCGTCACCTTTGAAGTAAGATGGTGCAGATCAGTCCATTATATCAGTTGCCACAGTTACATTCATCAGTAGGTTCCTATCTTTAAACTTGTTTAAATAATGATGTATAGGGCCGAATCCTGTTGTGGCCTGTGGCAACTCTGAGAAGATTACCACTTGTTCATTTCTGGCTGTGCTAGAAATATGCAAAACATTTTGTATTGTGGCCAGGATTGTTCTGCTTCTCCCACGTTGCTCCTGTCTCTGGCACTTGAATAAAATCTCTCGGCCCTCTTCGTAAGTTATGCTTGGTTGTAAAGTTGCGGTATCTTTCCCTCTTCCTTTGTCAGTGTATCTGTCCAGCCCCTTCAATATTCCGGGGAAGTTGCAGTGGATGAAGGGATCCACTGTATCACAACTCCCCTTAGAAATTGCTGACACCAGTTATGTAAAGTGTTACTCTTAGGCAAATGTCCCTTGTACAACCTTCTGCCGAGAATATTGTTACTGTAAAATGATACCACTGTGAAGAAGATGTGCTTCTGAATATTATACACAGCTTGTTAGTGCTAAAAAAAAAAATCAAAAAACTACTGTGACAAAAATAACTTCAGTAAATCCTTTTTGTCCAACAGTAAACTAGCAGTATAGTGGATCAGACTGTTAATGGACATAGCAATAAGGGTTAACTTTTAATCTCCGTAAGGTACATGTAAAAGTAAAAGAGGACCATTCATTCAATGTGAACATTTCCCTGATTCCCTAGAAGTTACAAATAGTTCACAAATTTTTTTTAACCTCAATGGCCATGTAAGGAAATTAATATGACTTTATCTAGAAGCTAAGTTTTTTAGTTATCTTTCCGGGCTATTCGTATTTTTCTTATCATTTGGGGTATGTGTTTTTCTGAGCTTTCTTAACAAACCACATACACTTGCTGCAACACAGGCTTCAATACTGTTTAAATTAGGCAGACATGGTTAAAAGCCTGCTTATGATGTAGTGGCTCTGTAATATGCACCTTCACTTTTAGTGGGGGGGAGTGCGTGGGGTCCGAGGTGTGCATTCAATCACTGCCTAATCCCTGCCCACATATAGCCTGCCAGCACAAATTAGAGTTTCCATAATGAAATTTTTTTTTAAAATATTAAATATCCCGTTTCAACCTCTGAAGGGATATAATAATATTAGGATCAATATTGGTTTCAATTCCAAATAATGATGAACAGACTGGCTGGATAAATGTGAAATGGCCATCACACACCTGTCAACATCCATTTGTAAATAGGGATATATCGACAATTTTCCAATTATTGCTTGTGTAAGTTTAAAAAAAAAAAAAAAACCAAAAAAATAAAAACCAAAACCCAAACAAACAAAAATGAAGATAAAACCTGAACAAAATCAAAAACAGAAACTACCTCCAAACAAGAATGAAGTTATTTAAGTGGGGAGATGTAAAGGCTAGGTGGTTCAGTTTATATAACTGACCTTCATTCAAACAGATATTATAATGTTGACTTTTCCAACTGTCCCAAAAGTCCATAACGCATAGTAAGAACAAGCAACAGACCTTCACATTTCCCAATTCCTAATAGATTAACCTTTGTTTCGTGTATATATTACAGTTAGACCTATATTATGCAGATTCCCCTAGGTCTGACTATTCTTAAACACATCTGTCTACCATATTTAATAGATTAAAAATGTTTATTAATTAAAGATTTAATAACGAGATGAATGTGTAGCAAGGGAGTTCGAGTGTCAGAAATCCCGGTATACAAAAATTTGTATGAGTAGGGAAATTAACGGACATTTAGATTTAAATCAAAGGGGCAAAAAACCATTACTTTATAAATTTATAAATCAAAGGGTGAATAATCCAATAATACATACACTGAATTAAGGGATGAAACAGGTAATGTTATTTATTACGGCTCCTTGAGGAAAACGTCCTTGGACGTCAAGTTTAGGGAGTTCTTTTTTTTTTTTAGTAGAGTAAACGACTACAAACGATTAGTAAATTGCCAACACACGAGAAATTTATATGTTGTAGTGAGCTGTTTGAGATAAACTTGATCTAGAAAGATGTTTTCGGGAAATAGTTAAACTGTTGTAAAATCCCCCCCGTGGTACAAAATTATAGTCCCAGTCCAGGATTTGAGAAAATGCGTTTAGGCGTTAAGTATTCAGAAAAATGGGGCTCTCTCTCCAAGTTGAGTGTAAAAGAATAGTATTTTATAGGTGGCTGCTGGCGCAATCGAGAGTTTATCATGCGAGGGATAAGCCCCAAGCGGTACTGTGTTCCTTTTATCACCCACAGGAAAAAATTATAATTTTTTTTTTTTTTTTAAAAATATAATTGTTAAAAATTTAGTAGCCACACGAAGCACCATACTTTTTTCGTTCAACTTCTCGCGTGCAAATTCTAACACCGTGTCATTACAATCGCCGTGTCAAGGCCGTGGAAGATGAATCTCTTGGGAGTTGTCCATATTTTACACGCAAAACAAAACAGAATTGCTGTGCAGTTTGCAGTAACGGAGATTACTACAACACGTCCGACTGTTGTGCTAACAATCATGTCATTATTTTTACTCTCACAGTTCGACCAAAGATACTTTAGGAGAAGCCCGCACATGTGCAGGCAGGACATTCCTTTTTGTTCTGGCACATGGTTTAGTCGGGCTACAGATCAGCTCACCTTCCAGCATGATTATTCTGTTCATTTACTGTTGGAGTAAAGAGAATGACTACATTGCTTTCTGTAAATCAAACTAGGAATTGGCCAATTAAGCAGTCATAAAAGAACAGCAACCTCCCGAGAGGTTTGTGCAAATCACTAATTGCTAATCCCGCGTATTGGCGTGGTCCCAATACTACCGGTTGATATTGATGAAAGTGTGCCTCACATGCAGAAAAAATAACGTCCGGTCGTCGTATTTCCACAGGCATTGGTATTCGTGTGGCGATTGTTGTGAAACAAGTGAGTGTTTCAGGGTTCCATTGCCGGACCGGCTCAGCGGCTACACTAAGTTCCGTTTATCATAGCCAACATTTCGTTCTGTACACCGTTGTGTCTGATCAATGGCGCGCATATAGTACCATTCATAATTTTCCGGTTTAACACACAAACTTGAATCATTCAGCTAATTTTGTCGCCCCAAATACTGGAGTTGGGTTTGCCACGGTCTCAGAAGGGACCCTGATAACCATCACAAAGAATCATCCATGTGCTATGGACCCCCGAGGGAAAGCGAAAGAGAGGCCGACCAAAAACAACTTGGCGGAGAACTGTGGAAGCTGAGATGCAAAGAATGAACCACAGTTGGGGCACTGTACGAAGGATGGCCGCCGACCGAGCAAAGTGGATCAATTTGTTGCTGCCCTACAAGACGCCACCAGGCGTGATGGCCCTGAGAAACAAACCTGTGGGGGGGT